>OZ035835.1:12770443-12960443 GCA_964034765.1 Knipowitschia caucasica | reverse complement strand
TTTCTTTGTATAGGACTAAAATAGATATAGATTTTCAAAAACATCTTGGTAAAGGGCAACTTAAAGCTTGTGAGCCTTTCAAATGTCTTTTTTTCTAATTTCTACTTCTGTTTTTGCAAACAAATTATTGATATTAAAAGTGAGTTTTCCTTTGCAGTATGACGTCCCAGCCGCTGATGCACACACCACGAGGGCCGCGCACATTGTCTGAGTTTCCTGAAGAAATCTAGGCCTCAAGGATGAAGACCAAATATGCCATTGTCTTCATCTTCATCGTGGCCCTGGTCATCATCGAGAAGGAAAGCAACATCATCTCCAGGTGAGAAGGCCACTGTGACCGAGTGGGTGCTGTCCCATCGCTCCACATGTCTCTGTTTTAACAACCTCAAACAAACATGTCATTTTTTCCATCTAAGTTCAAATCGTCCATTTCAAATACTGCATTCTGTTAATTAAAACACCAAACATCCATCCATCCATCCATTTTCTACCCGTTAATCCATTTCTGGGTTGGGGGGGGGCAGAGATGCCACCCAGTACTCATAGCACCAGCCCCACTCCTTCAGATGCCATTGTAGCCACTCCGCTACACTCCCTCACAGCTCAAATGTTTATTATGTTCTGAGAAAAAGGGGAGTGTTGGGACTGATGAAGAGGAGGCTGATGGATCTGCTGCTGCAGAGGGAGTATACAGTATGTGTGAACACTGTAATCCAAGCTGTGCCCTCTGCTCCGAGAGTATTCACGCCCAACTGTGGTTCCATCTCAGCACTATGTCATAGCTCACGTCATCACAACAAAGGACTGACACAGCAGCAGATTAAAGAAGCAAACAGGTTTAAAATGCAGTCCAAAGGCCAGTTCTTATGCTGATCTTTGTGGATGAAACAAAAAGTTAGTAAAAGTGCAGAATATTTGACGTGTAGGTCTGTTAGTGAGGATGACAACAGAGATAACATGTTGGTTTTGAATACAAGAGTGTTTTAATTTGAGGAGACATAATCGAATTTTTATTTGTGTCCCCAGATAACAGCTCACATGGACAAAGCATAGTTTAACTTTTCTGAACAATATTGGAAAAAATACTAAACAAGCAAATTATACAATCAGAGAGCAGAATGAGGCCGTAATGGGTCACCAATTTGTTGACATTTTGCTGTTTTTTATATATAACAAAATTGAAACAGCCATGTAACACACACTGTTCTGTTTCTCAGTAGGTGGATTGCATCAGTAATCAGTGCTTATGAGCTCCATGGGTCTGTGGGAGCGGATCCCACTCTCAATGTGGCCTCCCCAACGTGGACATTGGTCTTCCCACTCCCTATGGCTTTGTTATTATTGCTATGCATGTGTTCCAACTGTTTGACTCTCTGATCTGTTACAACTTTGTAATGTCCTCTGTGGTGATTTACAGAAATACATTGAATTTAATTTAAATTTCTGCATTTTTGACATCTTTTTGACTGACTTATGAGTTGGGGTAGGTTTCACAAAATCATGTTTTGAATGGCCCAAAGTTACATAACTCAATTAAACTAACAAACTGAATTGTAATACAAATAATCCAATAACAGCACATGTAAATGAAATGAAATATTTGTATGCAGGAAGAATAAAAAGGCAACATATGTACTTCATCAGTGTGAGGATAATTGATCCAATGGGACAGAGAGTGCATTGTGGGCCATGAATTCTAATGATGAAGTGCAGAAAGACGAGGCGTTCGCTCCACAGGGAAAGCTTCTATAGGATTCATGTCGGAGAAGGACACAGATGAAGACTTAGCATCAGCGGGGGCCAGAATTACATGTTCCACTGACTCGGCTAATGTTATCCAACTCAGACGGAGAAAACAAAAAGCACAAAAATATCAACTCCATCATTATCGGTTTGTAGGAACTCAAGGAAAATAAAGTTATTGCAAATTACGCTGTCGGCAGAGTTAAAAATGGGTGTTAAGTGATTCAATTGGACATGATTTATGACCACAGAGATGCATGATGTTTAAGAAGCCATAATGTCAATAAATTGTATTTCTTAGGGGCCTTACTAGATACTCAAGGTTGCCATTCAAACAAGTAAAAAGGACATTGTAAATGAGTGAAGAGTACAATGGATTTAAATGTAAGGCATATTCTCACAGTTAGCACAAATAACTTTTTTTCTAATAGAAGTACTGCCACCAACTTCTTTACAGTATAGCATTATCCATATCCCTCTTGTATTCATGTACGAGGATTGTTACATTTTAAAATATCCTCAACTGTGGTGTATGTTATACAGTACAATATGAATGATGCTCTACAGCTCAATTATTTGGAGTAATTTGATTCTATTGATAAATGCTATAGAAATATAGTTCTACGCTGGTTTATACAAACTTCAGAAAATTAAAGGCCTAGTGGAGATATGGTGGCCCAAAAACCCTAAAAGGCATTCAAAACTCTTAGAGATCCAATGTAATGCAGGACAAATGGGTTTTGTTCTTCTTTTTATATATTATTTTCAGCCAATTTATAAAATTTAACCTTAAAACTCCTTGAAATATGAATGATCAAAATAAAGATGTAGCAATCTTATTTCAGCCAAAATAAACTTAGGAATCAGGACCAGTTTCAACTCCAAACTAACAGAAAAATATTCCAAACGTTTACAAAAAAGGGATTTTATATGAATTGTAACTGGACTTTGAGTTAATGCTCTCGTCTCATTTTCAGATAAATGTTCCTCAGCGGTGAAAGAGGAATGGTTCAAAACAAAAACAATGCATAATATGTTACGTAGCCCAGAGAAGGCAAGTAAACAAATACTCTTACTTAAGCATCCTAAGTAAGAGTACTATAGTGTACTATAGTGTATGTCATAATTGTTTTCAACGAGTTTCATTGGTCAACGTTTTAATTCCAATACATAAAACTAATCATTTTGCCATCTCTGCTTATTTGACATGACCAAACCTGGAGCCAAACAGTTATTTTTCAAACTAATATTCTTGCACATATACAACTGTAACTGTTTGTGGTTTGCAGGGTGTCAGACAAATTGATCCAGAGACAGAACCCCTCGCAGACCCCGCAGACCCCTCTGGACTACAACAACACCAACGGAGCCCTGAACATACTAAAACTCCTCCTCTCCAAACTCACCAACGGGAACTTCTCCAACCTCCCTGACGACCCGCGCCCTGAGGGATGGCTCAGATCCAGCCTCAGCGGCGGTCAAAAGCACGTCCTCCTCCTGGCCACCACCCGCACTGGCTCCTCGTTCGTGGGCGAGTTCTTCAACCAGCATGGCGAAGGCATGTTCTACCTGTTCGAGCCGCTGTGGCACGTGGAGCGTATGTTGGCGAGCGCGGCCGAAGGGAACAACGGGACCGTGTTGGGAGGGATCTACCGGGACGTCCTGCGCGGGCTGTTTGCATGCGATTTCGAGCCCTTGGAGAGGTTCATCTCGCCTTCGCCTCAAGAGCACGTGACAGCAGCGTTGTTCAGGAGGGAGTCCAGTCTGTCGCTGTGTGAAGAGCCGGTGTGTACGGCGCCGGTCAAGGACGTGTTCGAGAGGTGAGGCCCACACTCGTTATGGTCGTGTAGATGGGGCTGTCACGGAAACCAAAAACATGATAATATAGAGGGTAGGGCTGTAAGTTCATTGATAAATCTGGCCATACCTGCATGTGAAAACCAGATCCCATCAGACCTCTGAAGCTAAGCAGGGCCGGACCTGCTTAGTACTGTGATGGGAGACCTCTGGGACAACCAGGTGCCACAGTGGGGCGGCTGTAGCCTTAGCCATCTGTACACTCCGGTCAATCATCATTTCCCTGCATGTAACGTCTGGGTCTGGTCCAGTGGGGGCGGGTCCCGGCTCAAAAGTGGCCAAAATGACGTGCGCTGACATGCTTGCAATACCACCTCTGGCCGATGGGGGTGGACCCAGAAGAAGAATTAGCCAATGCTAACATATAGCATCTGGAAAACATCTTTACAGGATGGTCCAAAAGTTGGCTCTTGGCCCAAAGCTCCGTTCCACATGTGTGTCAATGCTGAGGGGGGTGAATTTTTTTGGACCACTCTAGTTTACTTGCTGTGAATTTTTGAAGTCTCTCGTTCAAATGAATGGGGCTCTTGCCAGCTGACGCATGCGCAGATGCGTTTTTTTCTTGAGGGCGGGACCACTCGCAGCCATTTTGGATAGCTCCAGTAGAGCACTATTTTTGGCCCATTAGTTAGAACGGCGGAGATATTAACGGACAGGCGTGACTCTGTCCGTTAATATATACAGTCTATGGTCTGGTCCCTGTGTTTGCGATTACATTGGTTAAATTCCACCTGACCAATCAGCGAGCGCAGGAGGCGGGTGTTGTTGTCAGATGTGGATGATATCAAGATGGGGCAAGTTGAAATTTGGTAATGGCGAAGAATGCAATACTGAAGTAATCCGGTCTGGTTCTATAAAGAAATTGAAGACGCAGAAAGAGGGATGTTTAGCAAATGGAATCGCTGGCAAAGCTGTGCTACTCCCCACAGGCTCCGTTAGCAGCAAAGGAGATGGCTCGGTTAAATGCTAAATGCTAACGACTCACTAGGGCGCATTATATACGTCACGGTAAACTCAGATCCGATCGTTTCGATCTGCAAAAGGAGTTAACCCCTCCCACCTGTTAACGGAGCTCAACAGAGCACATCCAGACTTTAGTATGAAATGTAATTTCTACTATGGTGTGGTACGACCAGGCTAGGGCGGCTGTGGTCCTTAGGCAAGACACTTCACTCACATTGCCTAGAATGAGTCTGGTGTGAGTGTGAATGGTTGGTTGTGGTCGGCACTGGTTGCCTCGCTTCTGTCACTGTACCCCACGGCAGCTGAAGCTACAATAGTAGTTTATCACCATCGTGTATGGAGTGAAAGAATAGTATATGAAGCACCTTTGAGTATCCGAAAATGTGCCATACAAAACCAATGCATTATCATCTTAACTAATTGATTACTTAAAACATTGTCAATTCATTTAGAAAACTTAATTACATTCATGGTTTTTAAACGTAACATCGACTTAACATACTTAAAAAAAAATCCTTAATAAAATCCACTAGCCACTCATGCACAGTGGATTGCTGAGTCTGTGTATGTAGTCAGTTAGCAGCAAACACAACTAACACTGGTTCTTTGTATGAATTTAAAAAAAACAAAAGCAAAAAGGGGCATAAGGGGTTCCTGATGTGAAAGACAGTAGAGAGCGACATAAAACTAGAGTAGTGGAATACTTATTTTTTCAGAGAAGTGGGCTTTCCTCCTACATACCTTTAAGTAAACACAGTAATGTAATCTAAGCCCTCCCATGTCCAAGTGAAATAAGAGTGTGTTTTGTCAACTTGTTTCCAGTGCATATGGTACTGAGTCTTTCAAGTGATACTTCTCAAAGAGGAAGTGAGACCTCTTCTTCATGTAGATTGTATAGTTTGATACCCTCCCACACACGTGTACATAGATGAATGTAAGGCCTAAAAAGAATTCAATTTTACCCAGAGGGATTGAATTAAAGGGATAATGATGGCAACTGAAACCAGAAAATGCATAATTCACACCAAATGCGTCTCTCATAAAATGATGAGATGAGAAGTGCTTTGCTCCTTATTGCACAACGCCAATAAGGAGCTGGTTTCTACTTTCTTTGACTTCTGCTCTCAATCGTTGCATTGCTTCCGACCTGTGAAGCTGTGAGAACACCAGATGCCACAGGGGCAGCTGTGGCTGTAAAGTAGCAACCTATCGTTCTGTCCTTAGGCAAGACACTTCACCCACCTTGCCTAGAATGAGTCTGGTGTGTGGGTGAATGGTTGGTGGTGGTTGTAGGGTCCGATGGCAAATACTGGTTGCCTCATTTTCTCCCCAGGGCAGCTGTGGCTACAGCAGTAACTCACCACTGTGTATGGGGTGAATGAATAATGACATGTGAAGCGTCTTTGAGTGTCCAAAAAAATGCTATATAAAACTGATGCATTATTATTATTCTCTTCTTCTACAGTATATCAGACAAATGAAGGATAAAAATATTATTACCTTGACATGTCTCAACGGGAACTTCCATCTTTCTCAGAAGCGTTACGCAACGTCACACATGATGTGCCTTATCAGCTGATATTCCCAGGCTCATAACACCTAGACAACCTATGTGGTCAACCCGGCATATCTTCAAAGTGAACGTGTTACAATGAACATGCAGCATTTTTATCATGACCTGAACAGCTTTGCTCGTGCTCTGTGCAGATATCACTGCAAGACTCGTCGCTGCGGGCCCCTGAACCTGACCCTGGCCTCTGAGTCGTGCCGCTCCAAACAGCACCACACCATAAAGACAGTGCGGGTCCGGCAGCTCGACTCTCTGCAGCCCCTAGTGGAGGACCCTCACCTGGACATCAGGATCATCCAGCTAGTGCGGGACCCCCGAGCCATCCTGGCCTCCCGCATGGTGGCCTTCTCCTCCAAGTACCAGACATGGAAGACCTGGGCGCTGGACGGCCAGGTAATCATACTTTTTTTGGAGCCAGAGTTAGAGCAAAACTTAATGAGCACTTCCCTATTGGGCTTCACTGAGCAAGAAGGTTAGCATTTTCCATCTATGGGCCAAAACTCAATTTAAAGACATCTTAAAATTAGTTTCAGTTATTAGAGTTATTAGTTTCTGTGACTTATTCCTCACTTTCTAATGCAGAGGTCACATGTGGCCGTACACACAGTGGCACAGGCACACTTTTAGCAGAAATGTGTTTTATGCACAACAATAATTAAGAAATGTGCACAACACATAATAGCCGTGAGCTGCTATGTAGCAAGTCTAGGTCTGAGCCAGGACTGGACTAAGCCTGAAGGAGAGCCATCAGTGCTGTGTGGTGAACAAAAAATAGATTCAGCCAAAAAGAGGATAAATAACGTCTTAGTTAAAAAAAATAGCTATAATACTTGCTATGAATTTCATACACACACAAAAAACTTCTGCATACAATATTCGTTCAACCATATATAATAGTTCTCAAACCATTTGGGGATTTCAAAGCAGCTTTCAAAAGGTTGATGACTACTCTAATGCTTTCAGTTGTAATTATTCACTGCAATGAGTTTATACTCATGCTTTTTACAACTGAGTGCAAAATCCAAAATGTCTTTCATGTCTGTCTGGATGTAACCCTTCCACTGGTCATCTTCATCATCATTATTTACCTTTTCTCTCCAGGTGCCAGAGGACGACGAAGAGGTGAAGAGGCTAAAGGGAAACTGTGACCACATCCGTACATCTGCGGAGGTGGGACTGAGCCAACCTCGGTGGCTGAGGGGCCGCTACATGCTAGTGCGCTACGAGGACATAGCGCGCGAGCCCATGGACAAGGCCCGCGAGATGTACCAGTTCACGGGCATACCTTTCAGCGACAAGGCCCGGGACTGGATCGCCAAGAACACCCTGACCACCCAGGGGGCCAGTGGGATTTACTCCACCCAGAAGAACTCATCGGAGCAGGCCGAGAAGTGGCGGTTCAACATCCCATTCACGCTGGCGCGAGCGGTGCAGCGAGTGTGCGGGCCGACCATGAAGCTGTTCGGTTATAAGTTTGTCCATGACGAAAAGACACTGGTGAATAAGTCCATCAGTCTGCTGGAAGATAAGATCTTTTACTGATGCAAAACTGAAAAAAAAAAAATAAGGTCAACTCTTCGCTTTATCTTACAGCTGAACAGCTGAGTGTGTTTACAAGGCATAAGAATGCAAATGAAGTTTGGTGTTGCATCAAACCAGTCTGACCATGACTTTATGGTCTCGTCTACATGCAGGTTGTAAAATCCTGTTTACTTTGAGTATTTGTTTTTCACCCAGGCTCCACTGCAGCAGCATGAATCTCTGATTCTTCTTGCTTTTGCCTTATGTAATGAAACCAAAACAAAATGGTGAAACACGTGCCAAAAGAACGTATACTTTATTACAATTATTTGAATATGCGTCCAACATAAATGCATGGCTTTTCCCTGTGCTCTTAAATGCATCTGTTGGCCTTGTTTTAGTAGTATCCGGTTTGTCTGGTTACATGCGGTAACCGCAGTGTTGGGATGAATAAAATGGACAAAATGTCATTTCTCAATACTATATGGTATAAATTCAGTGAAAATCAAACATTTTCAACATTGTTTGGCTTCAGTTGTCAGTCCACAGCCATCATGAAATAATATTTTTGGTTGCTTTTATTAATCATGTTCATATATCATTAAAATAACGATTCTTAATGGTGTTCTAACAGTATTTCAGCCCTACCGTAGAGGAAATGGTTCAATGCAGTTACGCCAGATGGACAAGAATTGCTCACCTGACTGTTTTCACTAGTGCTTTGTAAACATACTCACTGTGTTAGACTGGGTTTTCTGTTCAAAAGCTGTGTAGTGGCTCGAGTGTGCGCATTAGAACCAAAGGGTTACTGGTTCACCGCTCACTCACACTGTCCGTAGGCTCCCGTGCCTTGCTGTTTGTCCATTTGATTTGCTGTAATATTAAGAGCTGACTACATAACAGAACAAGACTGAACTGTACAGCGACATCAAGTAATAACAATCTAAAGCATCTCCTCCTTGAATAATCACCCTTTACACTCCTTGCCAGTTGTCTTTAAAATCACTGGACAATTATAAGTAGATCTGTTTAAGAACCCTTTGGAGCACAAACCAATGGCTAGACATTTGGCCTCTGATGACTCTAGAGCAGCCATTCCCAAACTCAGTAACACCGAGGCCCCCTTAAAAATCTGACGGGTCTGCGTGGCCCCCCAAAATAATAACCAAGAAGACAGCATTAAGAATAGGCTCTTTTGGTTATTTTATTTTGGGGAAATAGCCTCTGCTACAAACATTGTAATACAAAAATGATTACAGTGGCTTATTCAAGTCAAATAATGAACACAAATATTTTAATATTACAAACAAAACATTATACATTTAACATTAAATAATTATATATATAGATATTTTTTTTTTATGACCTCCCGCGGCCCCCCTGCAGTACCCTCGCGGCCCACCAGGGGGCCGCGGACCCCACTTTGGGAGACACTGCTCTAGAGAATGACCAACATTTGGGTTTGAACTATTTCCCCTTTCACAGCTGAGGAACATGTAAAATGAAAACAGTTTAGAGGAGAATACAGATATGGAATGTCTAACAAGATAAAACACATTCTGTAAATCAAGAAAAGAAAGCTACTTTATAGAGATAGAGAGAAACACATCCACACAGCTTTTTTTTTTCTACACAGAGATTATGATATATGCCTCAATTGGGTTGATATTCTTGCAATTTGCCTAATCCAACTACCCCTTAATCTGTATGGAGTGATGGGGGTTTTCCTGGGGTGGGGAAAAGGAGTTTAGCTGTGAATGGCTTTCAGATAAATGATTAGGAAGTGTCTTGTTAAGGCCTTCAGTGCTACGAATATCAAAACTACTGCGCAGAACCTCAATTTTTCTCCCTTCCTTTTGGATATTTATTAAATTAAATGTGGCTTTACATTTTGTGGCATCACCCCAGCCCTTCACTCACCAATGCTGTGCCTCTATTGTCCTCATGTGTTTCATATTTATTTGATGTTCATAGCCAGGTCTGGTACTGAAGCTTTATGTGTATTTATGTGGCAGTGTGGTCAAAATTAGCCTAGTACTATATATATATTTGAGGGAAAAGCAGTAACTGTAGCTGCGTATGGTAGGACATGCAGGGAAAACAAACAGAGAAATGTTGTTATATGTTCAGTTGTCTTGAGTGTAAATTACAGTATATTTTAAATAGCGTGCCATAAATATAACAAAAGACTTTCATACAGCCATAGTTCAACAATATTTTACTTTATGTGATTCCAAAAAATTTTAACGAGCTGTGCTACATTTGTCCGATGTAACTTAAGCTACATTCAAACAACTGATTTTTAACGGTACACCTGTATATACTTCATATGTTTGTCTTAGGATGTTCATGTTTTTCATTAAAAACTATGTTCAGAAATCTATAGTTAGCAAACCCAAATGAACTGTATTGACGGTGCTGCAGTATTGTGGTCAGTGTGTGGAATATGATATATTTATTTATCATATTAAGAGATACAAAAAATTCAATTCTGACCAAAAAGTGCACCATTAAGTTGAATCACCAGCCTGAAGTGATACCGATATGATAATACACTTCGACTTTTTTGACCAAAAATGCCTCCAGAAAATCGTAAATTAGCTGACTAAGCTAATGCTATTGACGCAATGCCATTTTCAATCATACAAACTGTATCTCACTTTTTAGGTTGGGGCATTTCTAATACTTTAAAAATACATGTATATTTATGGTCTGTAGCAGAAGTTATTTTACATTATTGCGAATAACTGGGTTTCATTTTTGGACATTTTAGCAGTTATATCTCACTTTGATAATGAAAAACACAGAAAACTGTCAAATTAAAAGCCCATTTATTTTTAGTCTGTAGCACATAGCATTAAGAATATGGCTAAAATAAAATAATCTTATTGTAAATGTTCCTATATACTCTAGATGTAGCCTTTAGACCATATATAGATGGACAATGTAAACCCATTCACTCAATGAAGCCCAAAAGGGAGGTGTTCATGAAATGAGTTTTGCTCCGGTTCGCTCTGGTTCTTATATTGAAAAGTAAAGATCTCCAGCCCAGTTATTGTTAGTGTCACACAAAAAAACAAAACATTGACATACTTTTTGTAAAACCAGATATGAGCCTTATAAGGATTGACCAATCAAATGGCCTTCATTCCTGGAGGAAACTCCAGCTTGCCTTAGCAAACCTAAACAACAAAACTGCCCGTGTTATGGTACGAACAAATGCTCATATAAGGAAATTGGCTCCAGCTACCTTTGTTGTGGCACACAGTCAGTCCTAATATACGGCCTATGGCTTTAGAATTCCATTTAAAAAACAAAATAGTTAATTCATGTGTTCAAACATTGTCTTTTCCACTGACTGCTATGCACCACCGACCATAATGTATTTCCATTTTCTCTCAGGTAAACTCATACATAAGAAATAGTGCTATCAAATGTCTTAAGTCTATCTGCAATCCTCACCTTGTCACTTTCGCCTCATGTTTCCCAAATGCTGTGTGAACTAAGCCATAAGATCCGACGCAATTCAAATGGGGCTGATAGAAAATGAATAATAGATACTTCTATTTATGTAGCCTCGCCGAGATTTTCTGTTTTCATCAAATGTGTCAACTACAGATGCTGATGTTTTTGCAATAAAAATGCAGTAGCAGAAGAATCAACATGATGTGGTTGGATTTGTTGTTCTTATTTTATGTATTTTTTTTTTAATGGTGCTTATTTCAACATGAGGTTCTATTGATTAGACAACTGTTTTAATTACAATCCCTATTACATTGGCTGTATGCTGGATTTTTATTTTCTTATTCAATGGTTATTTGGTAGATTTACATTTTGAAAATACTACATGAGAGACTCCCAGAATAGCAATAGACTTTGTTTTGACTTATTGCAGGTACGACTTTTGATGGTCACTTTTGAGAGTCATGGGGTCCTCTTAAAATATTAACAGTAAAATAATATGGACTAAGCCAACACTATCACTGTCACCAACTGATTGAAAAGGTATTAGAACATACTGTATATGATGAAAAAAGCAATAGCCAAAAACATCATAAATTCACTTTTCATTATTAGAGTAATAATTTATTGAAGGGATCTGGACCTCACAGAGCTCAATTTAATTGATGGTCATGATCCATTCATCCATTCATTTTCTTCCCTTTAATCCATTTCGTGGTCGGAGCTGCACCCAATTCACAGAGCACCAGCCCCTCACCGATCCTGCTGCTGGTGGCGAGTCCACAGGAGGATGTCTGCTACTCTGCTCTGTCAGTGAGAGCACAGCCTTGATCTTTCACTGTCACACCGCTTACGGTTATGATCATAGTAGAACGCTTTTCAATGTGTGTTGTTCTTGAAGGTCAAACCAACCTGTTGTTTTTTTGCAGCTGCCAACTTGCACAATTGGCACCAGTATGGTAGTGCTTTTCAGAAGTCATTCTCTTGTAAATGGAAAGTTTAATGACAAACTGTAAAAGAACATTTAGATGAACCAGAGCAAAAGCAGACCTGCCACCGGGACAGTTGAGTAATGCACCTTTAAGCTCTGTTTTAATACAATAGTTAGTACAAAACAACAAAAATAGTTTTCTCAAACTTTAAGTATACATTATACATTATTAAGTGTATTTCTTTTACAGAGGTCATAGGTAACTTTATATTTTTGAGGTTTCCTTGGACATCGCAGAGAAAACACTCTGGTTACATAACTAAAGCCCGGTAGTTCTCGTGCATGGCTCTTGGGTGACTTTTGGGGCGGCCGGGTGCCCTCCAGACGGCACATAAGGCAGGCTGTGTGTGCCGGTGGGTCAAAGGGACTATTGTGAGGACTTGGCCGAGGTACCTCTGAGGCGGCTGTGTGCTGCAGACATATAGTAGTGGTCTGTCACTGAATATGAATACATGATTACAGTGCACACAGAGCAGGGGAGGGGCGGGTCCAGGGGAAATACCACTGAGAACCAACTTCTCCTGTAAGAGTGATGTTTTTGTAGGATGTTTTTAGATTTTCCTAAAAGTGCATTTTGTTGGCAGGGTTCACTACCTGGTTGTCTTGGTTGAAATGTATCACGGTGGTGTTCATTATTTAATTTAATGTTAATCTGATTTCCAACTATCCAATTTCTCAAGTTCAGTGTGGCGTTGTTGGAAAACTTTCAGTCAATAAAACAAGAACCTTCGATATAGCATATAAAAGGTGCATCAAGAAACTTTTTATGTGAAAAAAATAAATATATTAATGTGTATTTGACATTGTGTATTTGTTGTGGCTGTAAGAGTGTATGAGTTGCGTGGTGACTTTACTTTTGATCATGGTTGTGTCTACATTGTTTTGAAGGTTTCTGGTGCAGGGGTGGTCCCACAGCAGACAAAACCTTCCAAAAAACGATCCTAAAGCCTCCTCGATAGCACTGAGGGAAACTAAAAGCCTCATAATGACCACTCATACAACTGCCGGGTCACTACAAGGTCAAACATGCATAAATATACACTTAAAGCTGCATTACCTCGCTTTTTTTTGTATTCACTAGGAAAATTCAATCCATATCCATGCAGTGCACTGAGATATACGTCCTTTTGAAGAATAAGTAGCGCAGATTTGTGCTGGCGTGTCATTTTATTTTAGATCGACTTTCCGTGCAACAAGGAAGAGAATTTGTTTCGGGACCAGATTGTGACCAATCACAGCAGACCACTGGCCCTCACTTTCTTGAGTAAAGCTACAGGTCTCTTGTAGGGATGTCCGATATTGGCTTTTTGTCGATATTCGATATGCCGATATTGTCCAACTCTCAATTTCACATAGTATCTGCTGTTGTGGAATTCCCACTAAACATCCGACGTCCACTCAACCTCCAGATCACGTCAATATCGCGTCGGTCGGTCGTGACCTTTTATTTACGTCCAAACGACGTCTGTGCAAGGTGCGCATCTGGACGTAAAACAATGACCTCCCATATACGTGGATATGACGTTCAATCCCGACCTCCCCTAGACGTCGAAAACAGGTCATCGGCCGACCGACGCAGTACGTCTTGATCTAGCAATACAATATATAGGCTGTGAAGCAATATAAGTGAACCTGACGGTAGTGTAGTGGTTAAGCAAACGTGTGCAGCCTTGAAGGCCGTTTCCACGGACCCGACTCTACTCGACTCGACTCGATTCGGCTCAACTCGACTCGGTTTGAGAGCGTTTCCATCGGCCCTGTGTATCTGTGGCAACGCGTTACCTAAGGGGCGGTCACCTCTGGAGGTGCTCACAACAAGCGCAATGGATGAGGCAGAGCAGCTCTTCTTTTTATGCATTGCGTTGTGGGTCTACCTTAGCCACAAATTTAAAGAAGACAGTAGAAGACGACTGGCGACAGCCAGAGAGAACACCCACAAGAAATACCGACGCGTCTGGGAGACTTTACAGCGGTATTCAGCGGAAGATGCCATCGCGCAAACTGTCAAAAGAAGACGTTTGAAGGTACGTAACCTAGTAGTTTCTCTACAGGTGCACTTTTGCTTTTAGTTGCGGCAAAACGCAGTCGTTTAGTTATCGTAAATATATACAATGGTACGGTGTTTTATTTGTGTTGAGCGAACGATGCAACTCATAGCGGTTAGCTTGTAACTCTTTATGTTGTTGTGGACACAAACTGAATAAACCATAAAGCAACTGCAACTACGCCTAGCTAGTTTGTTACTCCACACATATTAAAGTCTGATTCAATAGCTAACTAGCTATTATTAGTGTTAAAAGGGTGTTAACAAGAAGGCAAGTTACCTAATTGATTATATTCACTTTTAAATTAACGTTACAAGTCTTGCTATAATTATAACACTGTAATTCTACTATTGTGTATTAACCTTTTTAGTATATTTTCCTGGAGATAGCAACGGGTACAGGATTTAAATGAATTGTATTGAGACTTTTGATAAATGTACAATTGAGGATATGATAAATAAATACACTTAAATAAATACAATAAGAAAGTTGTGTGTTACACACGTTATAGCAGCCTTTGTGTATATTGCTCACCACCATGTAGAGCTGATATTAACACCCTGTTTATCTTTTATTTGGGGATCAGTAACAAAACAATAGAGCATAGAGCATGGGGTGGGAGAGTCAGTAAAGTGACAGTAAAATGAGTGATTAAGCATCTATCAATGCTTAATCTTAATCTTAATATTACTATACGTCTGTTTCAGATGGCAACATTTGGGTCTAGAGAGGCTCGCCAAGCTCCGTTGGTGTGGAGCTTTAACCGGGCCTCGCAGTGGTGGGATGAGGTGGTTCCCAAATTCTCTGCTGAGCAGTGGGTCCAGAACTTCCGCCTGTCAGAAGAGACCTTCTGCTTCCTCTGCCACAAGTTGCAGCCGTTTATGGAGCGGCAGAATACAGCCTTTCGTCTGTGTGTGCCGCTGAAGAAGCGAGTGTCCATTGCCCTCTGGAAGCTGGCTACTGGTGGCGACTACAGGACCATTGGACATCTATTTGGTGTCAGTAGAGCAACAGTGTGCCGCTGTGTTCAAGTGAGTATTTTCCTTTTTTTATTACAGACCTCACCCTCAGAAAATATTGGTGCTCTAACAACTAAAACTCACTTTATGAATGTAAATAAAGAAAAGTTATGCAGTGTTCCATATTAAATACATTAAAAGAGGTTAGATATGGATCGTCTAAGTACAGGTCTAATCTATTTAATTTATTCAAACACTGTTTCTGTCTTGAATAAAAACATTTATTTTGCCATTTTCTTAGTTTTCTTTTCTTAGTTGATCGTGATTTAAAACTGGCTGGGACTTCTTTAGACATAGCTTATGCAGATCAGTATAATTTGGTTAAGCATCTTGTTTTCTTCTTGCACACAAAATTATTACTGAAACAAATACTCAGAGTATGTTGTCAGCCCATGGCAAAACAAGGTGCTTACAAATAAACAAATCAGTTAACTGAAATTATGAAATATTATTATGAAACTGTCTTATGTGTACCCTAATGTGTCCTTTGTTTTTAGGAGTTCTGTGCTGCAGCTGAGTCATCTCTGGTTCTTGAGTTTGTCCGTTGTCCAGATCAAGAGCGTCTGCAAACAATTGCAGAATATTTTGAAAACCGGTGGGGGCTTCCAAATTGTGTTGGTGCTGTAGATGGCTCACACATTCCCATTGTTGCACCCAAAGAATTTCACACAGACTACTTCAACCGCAAAGGATGGCACTCCATAGTCCTTCAGGCTGTGGTAGACGGCAAGGGCCTGTTTTGGAATGTGAATTCTGGGCAACCAGGGAGCCTCCATGATGCCCGAGTTTTAAGATTATCAGCTTTGTGGGAGCTGGCCACTCAGGGTCACCTTTTTCCAGCAAACCCTCGGGCTTTTGGTGGGATTACGGCAGGCTACTATATTTTAGGGGACTCTGCCTATCCATTGCAAAATTGGCTCCTGAAGCCATACAGCGACACTGGACAGCTCACCACAGATCAAATTAATTTTAACAAAAGGCTCAGTAGAGCCAGAGTTGTAGTGGAGAATGCCTTTGGTAGACTTAAAGGTAGGTGGCGCTGTCTACTTAAAAGAAATGACTGTGATGTTGAATTAGTCAAGTCTATGGCGGTGGCGTGTTGTGCCCTACACAACCTCTGTGAGACCCATGGTGAGCAGTACCAGGTAGAGTGGGATGCTCCAGGCCCTGTAGAAGCAACTCAGCCAGCTGGGGTAATGGCACAGGACACAGAGGAGGGAGGCAAGGAAGTCAGAGATGGCCTAATGCAACATTTGTTACATAACTAATAATATAATATTGTAAATTAAGTTGTAAATGTGTAGTGTAATGTTCTTTTGTATATTTTATATATTGCTGGATATGTTATTATTATTATTATTTTTTTTGCACAAGAGTTCATATTTGGTTTCAATGTATCTTTTGCTTCTGTCACATCTTTCAATCAGCTTTTTCAGACAGAAGTAAACATTCATACAAAAATACTTGTCTCCTCTGATTACTTTTCTTTTGAATTACATAATTTTGTTTCTGTCTTATCAATATATTGTTTGTCAGAATGTGTTCTTTAAAGATTGTTTTATGTATAAGTGACTGCAAGTTTAAAACGTTGCATAGAATATCCACTGATGGTCGCAAATGAACCTTAAAGTTTGCAGAATTCTTGTTACTGCACAATTGAAAGAAATACCACTTATTCACATAGTACATGATTATAAATTGCTGTAAACATAGCTCATGCTAATTTTTTTATGTAAGTGAAAACATTTTAATTTACAAACAAAGAAATCAAGTAATATACATTCTATATACATCATATATTATATTATAGGGAAATATTACAATTAAATTAACAAAATTCTGATCTAGCTTCAACTATTTCTATTATAAAGGTTGTAGTCCACCAACGTTACGATTAGCACTTATGGCTTGTGCAAGCTGTGCGAGAACACCAAGAAAGGACTGAATATAAGGCAGCATTCTGTGTAGTCTCTCTTCCCTCCTTAGGGTCTCCTCTAGTTCCCTTGCTTCTCGGCATCTTCGAGCAGCAACTGGACATGTGAAATCCCGTATGATCTCGGTTAAGTGCCTGTTTCCTCAGATCTTCATCCCTGAATTTCTCACAATGACGGTGGTCATCTCCTGCTGATTCATGATTCAGATCATTCTTTTACCTAGACAGACAAAGGGATTTGACACGGTTATACAGAGAAAATGGATTAGAATAAGGTAGTAGGTAAACTTTGAAGGGTGTTGATTGAGTGGTGCCACACAGTAAAGAGAATAGTGGATGCAAATGCACACAATGACATTGTTCTTAATACAAGCTTATCATTCACTTTACTTGTGAAGTGAATGAATCAGAATCAGAATCCTTATTATTGCCATGTAACATAACAGGAAGTACATAGACTGAGGACATTTCTTTGGCTCTTGAATGCAACAGTCAAAGAATAGAGAAATAGAATAATATACTACAAATAATAATACAAATCAGCAACACTTCTAAGGTTAACATTTAGAAAAAATAGAATTAATTACGATTACAATTAACAATAATACACAAGTTCACATGGAGCACACAATATGCAGTGAGCAGCATGCAATAAGGTGACAGCTCAGTTTCCCCCCTAAACAATAGTTCATAGTTGATGTCTGATCCTTTTACTGATTTGCATTGAGATTACAGTCTTTTGATATTTGGTCCAATCCTATTTGGTAATTACTTATTAATGAAATAGCATCTAAATATGCATTTAAGTTGTTTGCAGTCATGTATTACATTGTCATGAAGAACTGACACGCTGCTGTGTTGCTGTTGCTGAAAACACAGGCGGTCTCTGGGGATGTCTCTGAGTCTGGTGACAGGAGAATTTGTAGAGTTTTCGCTCTCTACCCTCACGGAAAATGCAAAACACATACATGCATACATGCATGATCCCTACTCAATTATAACGTTATTGGAAAACAACGACAGTCTTTTTTTTTTATGAATCGCTATTTATCCACTCTCTAACTACGTTTAGTATAATATATAGATAGGAAACATAACATCAACCACACGCTGCTTTAACTGTTTTTAGACTTTTCAAACTACAGCAAACAACACGTTTATGTTTGTACTAGTAATAGATACTTAAAGCAAGAAAACAACCACTTAACCATTCTGCTTCTGGGAGCTGTGTGACGAGGCAGAGTCGAGGTCACCCCATGCCTCTCCCGGTAGTGTTAGCTGGCCGTGATGACCGTAAATGGCGCATCCCTTTGTTCAAACCACCTCCATGAATTTTCCGATTCGATCCACTTCAGCTGTAATGATCCTTAATTTCCCGATATGTCACATTTTAATGCTATCTGAATTGTTATCCTCTGCACTGACGCTGAAGACCGCTGGTATCCTTTCTCCACCATCATAACTGTCTATCGTCCGCGAAAACATATGCTCGTTGTCGGGTGGCTCCATCGAGCTCACTGCGGGATCTTCCGTCACTCTCCCACTAACCTGTAGGAAAACAAAGTGGGCTGTGCCCTCATCCATTCGCCCAAGGTAATTGATGAATTCCGTGCGGTTAGTCAAGTTGTCAGAACTGGGAACTTGTTTGTCTCTGGCAACAGCTGAGTGAACAGCTGATTAGTGATTGACAGCTCCCCTGGCCAATCAGAATTGAGTTTGCCAACGTTGCTGGGGTTACAGTATCTGCTAGCCCCGACTAGAGCCAGGTCATAAGCCGTTACTGAAAAAGTAAAGGGTAACGGGTAACGCGAGCCGGTGGAAACGTCCGCAAACTGGGGAGAGTCGAGTCGAGCCGAGTAGAGTCGGGTCCGTGGAAACGGCCCATTGGTTACGTGGGTTCGAGCCCACGTGTGTGTGTATTATTATCTTTATATATTTGTTTTGATTTTTAACGAACAATTTTTTCCTGTTTGGTTAAAGACTAATAAACACTCAACATAGGATTACGTAGTGGCTAATAATAAAACTTGTGAATGTATGCATTTGTTGTGCTAACAATCTCAAGTTTGCAAATAAGGGGTGAGCACTTGAGATTTTATGCAAATGCATGGGTTCACAAGTTTTATTATTAGCCACTACATAATCTTATGTTGAGTGTTTATTCGTTTTTAACCAAACAGAAAAATTGTTCGCTAAAAAGTGAAAAGTCAAAAGTTTTCCGACGGGGATTTGAACCCGCGTCGTTGCGACTGAAGTCTCATTACGCAACCGCTACACCACGGCCATGCATTTTTTCTGACTACTGTGAAAAATTAATAGATAACACCCTAAACAACCGACGCACACTTAAGCGCCGCGCAAGTATAACTTATAACTTTACAGCCTGACACGTGAGTCGCTCGGTCGAGGACCTGTTTTCCACGTCTAAACGACGTAAGGTGTGAATCTGGACGTAAAGCAATGTCTTCCCAGACGTTGATATGACGTTGAATCTGTACCTCTGTCACTGCCCTGCTTTATTTACTTGGAATCATCCTCTCTAGTAAGTACACAGTCTGCACAGTTTTTAGATATAGATGTATCATTTCCACATTGAAAAGAGTTGGAGACAGAAAGTAAGTTGTTTTCTCACGTATACGTGGATTTTGTTAAGTATATTTTGTATATTATCTGTATTTTGAATTGCCAGTGCATGAATCTATAATAATAACGGCTGGCACTGCTCAGCTGAAAGGGAGACACCTTTTTTTAGTTTTTAAGTTAAAGTTTAAAATATGATATTGTTTTTCATATTTCAAACTATTTTTAACACATTAGAATTCTAGGTTAGACTGTCCAACAAAGTATGTGTTAAAAAAGGTTAAGATTCTTGAGTTTTAAAATAATAATTCAATTCTAAAATGTAAAGTTACTGTATATTTCACAATGGTTTATAAACTGCAAAAAGACAACAGTATTTAGTAAACTAAGTTTAAAAACAGGGAGATCAGCTTTACTATTTGGGACACTCCCATCATTTAGACACCTGTGATGTCATCAGTTGGAGTTGAGTTCAGGTGTGGGACCATGTGGGACCATGTGGGACCATAGGAGCACACAGATGTTACCTGCTGCAGAAAGAGAGTTTAATGTTCATGTATTGCTTTGTTTAATAAATTGATTTAATGTCTTCCCAGGTCTTCAATGTCAGAGACTTTCACTTCTTCTCACTGTGGCTGTTTAAATGAGCCACTACAGTTGTTATTTTTGTTATTGTTAGCTGCAAATATTAAATATCCATTCATCTGCTGGTAGCAAGCTAACTAACGCTTGCAACTCTATTCAATTTCTTACTTTTTCTTATAAACTTTAAAACCAGCCATATGTTAATTAAAATACATTTACCTTTGCTAATGCAGTCAATTATTGTGAAATCCATAGAGTATAATTTCATGATTGTTGCAATAACTAATGTTCTGTGTGTATTCCTAATGTGTCATGTGTGTTTGAGTCTTACAGGTGTCAGACTGTGTTGAAGGTGTTCAAAGGTAAGAATCACACTCTCACACATTGATTGTTCTTCTGTATTATTATATTGTTTTTAGAATAAACCATTATTTGGTGTATTCTCTTTGAAAACATCTATCTTTTTCTCAGATTGTTCAGCAACTCACTCAAGATGAGGGAAAAGAGCAACAAGGGGAAAATGCCCCCTCGGAAATGCAACATGTGTAGAGTAATACAGGGTAAGTAGCTTTCAGGGCTCATTTGTCCATGTGCAAAACAAATGCACATTTGCAATTGTTTTTTACATGGAATTACTCCAATGACCAAAGCCTTATCCCAAGTTTCTCAGACGGAGTGTCTTCCAGTGTCTCGAGCTAGTGCAGTGCCAAGGTTTGTATCACATGGTGATGGATCGAGTGGTTTGAGGCATTAATAGAAAGTTATGTGTTGTTATATCACTTTGCTACATTATGTTGAAACTAAACATGTTCCACATTTTCAGGTGCTGTGCTTGGACCTTGTGATGAGAGACTGAAGACCAAGAGAGGACACATGTTGGAACCTCAACATTCAATAAATGCATTCTTCTGCCTTTCAGATTGTGTTTTTACATCTGGGGAACCTAGAGTGTAGCTTGTGCCTGTTTTAATACTGATTCAAACATAGGCGCTACAATCATGTTTTTTAACTTTGGCATGAACTGTTCAGTACAGTAGTGTTCATAACACTGTGCCCTGTGTGCTTTAACTTGTACTTTGATGTAGAGAAACATGATTTTTAATGCAGCTCCATTTGCAATAATGACTGATATCCTTCTACTACAGTTGTTCTAATGATTTTTGAATGCTGTGTTTATCGTTTATTGCCCAGAGTCAGAACTAAACATGATAAAGCTGCATTTCAGATTCACAAGGCTAAAATCTGGAACGGTCTTCCTGGAAATGTGAGACAGGCTTCTTCTTTGACAATGTTAAAATCCAGGTTTAAAACACTTCTGTTTCTGCTTCAACTGAGAGATTTTATTTGTTTCTTTTTAATTTACAGTCAATATTTATAATTGTAATGCCTTGTTTGATTGTTTCTATCTTTTGTTCAGTGCTTTGAGTTTCCTTTTGTTTTGACTGTGCTATACAAATAAACTTGCCTTGCCTATTGCAAAAAGTATGTCTCGACCAGTGAGTGATTCTGCAGAGGTTAAGTATGTCAATAGGACTGTAAATGGACGTCATATAAACGTCAATATTTTGGTCATATAAGACGTCGAGAGGACGTCGGACCCGACCGGTTCTGTACCACATTGCAACCTTGAATGAAGTGGCCGCGACGTCATTTGAACGTCCAGATAACGTACAGATGACGTTGAAATGACATAGTTTTGACATCTGCTTGCTTAGTGGGAACAACGGAAAACGAACGTCATATGAAGGCAATATTTTGGTCATATAAGACGTTGATAGGACGTCGGACCCGACCGGTTCTGTACCACATTGCAACCTTGAATGAACGTCCAGATGACGTTGAAATGACATAGTTTTGACATCTGCTTGCTTAGTGGGAACGACTGAAAACGAACGTCATATAAACGTCAATATTTTGGTCATATAAGACGTTGATAGGACGTCAGACCCGACCGGTTCCGTACCACATTCAAACCTTGAATTGACGTGCCATCAACGTAACATTTGGAGGTTGAGGTGACGTCGGGAAACGACGTCGAGAAAACTTTCATTCTGCACCCACCAGTGACCTATATTCTACGTCGGACAACGACGTTCAAATTACGTTGATTCAACGTCGGCTTGCTTAGTGGGTTAACAGTGTAACGCCCACATAGGTCCATATGTTTGCTCAGGTGGGTGAAATGTTTTATTTTACAACCATCATGTGTACCAGGTCTGTTCTGTCTCATTTACATTTGTTGTCAGTTAGTATTATAAAATTGTCTATTGATGGCGTTTTGTGGGACTCTAGTTGAGAATGTTGGGCACGGGCGCGGGGGCGCGCATGGTCTGACGTCAGATGCCGACTTGGAGCAGCTTTACCTGGAGGACCCGTTTTCCGCGGATTATAATCACTTTTGGAGTTATTTCGTTTTGGATTACCACTGTGGATTTAACGAGACTGTGGATTAATATTCCATGGTCGCTGCTGGGCTCCGGGAGAAGTTTTGGTGGACCGTGGTGCATGCACGGGGGCTCTGAGTAGAACCATAACTTCGCAGCTGACACTGACTATTTTTTTGTTTTCAAATATTGAGAGCACGGAGCACTTTGATCACAGGGACCACTGTTGATAGTGAATGTTCATTTTGATTATTGTGTGGGGATCGCGCTCGAACGTGGGGGGTGTTGGCCTTTCATATTGAGAACTGGATCAGTAAATAGCCAGTTTTGCGGGGAGGGGAGGAGAAAGACCGAGGCCAGCGCGTACTTTTGAAACCACTGCTTCGAAATCACAAAGTCAGTTAGTGCAGCTTTAATGATGCATCTTTAAAGATATTTAGGAGAATTTCCCCAAATTTTAGGACTGAGCCTAAAATCCTATCCACTTTTTAAACAAAACTAGCACGTATCACCAGAATGACTGACAATTGGGAGGTCCAATAGTCTTGATAATCCACCCGGAAGTAGAAAATCCTCCCATATACCTTTAACATTGATGAAGTTATTATTGATGAAAATACCATTATTTATTAAGAATTATTTACAGAACGGTGCTCCCGACATGTTGCTCAAAACAGTATGATGCATGCATGTAGAATGTTTGACTAACTGTGTTTTTAAATTATAAAGTGCATGAGATGACTCCTTGAATGAGGAGGACAGGACTTTATGTACCAACAAGTCCCAACATTCTAACCACCGGCCCACAGAGCAACACCCATAATCGCTCATATTTTAGAGTTGTGTCTGGACATAAGGAGTGTTCATTTATTTGACAGTCGCTGAGAGTGACTGGATAGTTGGAACATAGTCAAACTGTCATCTGAAGATACCCCCATGACCAACTTAGCAATTTTCAAACCATTCATCTGATCCACTGAGCCACACAAGAAAACACCTGAACAATATATTTGTTTGTTTTATTACTACACCTTTGCGTGAATAATACCAACTCACTTAAAGACAAAATAGGAATCTTTTAGTGGTTCTAAAGCAGAAGTTGAACACAAAACTTCCTGTCCAACGAGTCATCTTTCTATCCAATTCTCTCACCCTCAACACGACACTTGCCAACTCATTTTAGAGGAGGGCCTGGACATTATTAGCTCACAAAATCTGCATAGCTCTAAGACATTGGATGATCAGAGTGGTATGAGCACTGGTTGTATTGTCAGAGTGTGTAGGGTAGGGTCTCTCCTCACCACTGAGACTTGTGGATCATTTCGCTCGCCAGGTCTGGGACAAATTAAAATTGCCTTCAGTCATGGGGGAGTTCGATAGAGAACTCAATTTATGGTCTCAAGTTTGAATCCTGCAGTGACATGTACTGTACATACATACACACATACATACAGTACATACATACAGTACATACACACATCAAGCCCCTGCGATCCAAGATGGCGCCCTATTCAAATGAATGGTTGTGCTCAGTGGCGCTTTGTGACAGCATGGGTGCCGAAAACATTAACGGAAGTCGCCTGGAACTCGCAAAGATCTATGGGAAACTCGCCTGTATTTGGGCATCGTCTGGTCCTCCCGGTTCTGCGCAGTGGATGATCTCCCATAATGCGTTGCGCCAAACACGCGTGTGTGGGTCTCACACTGGTCTCACGCACGTGCACAGAGGGGCTCGGCCGCGCTCTGACCAATCAGAGCAGTTCATCAGAGCGGCAGATAGAGCGAGAGCCAGAGGAGTAAAGTTTGTGGCACTAAAGTGTGGATTAAAAGAATACCGAAGGATTTAAGGAGAAAAAAAGTTCAGGATGACAAGGGACACGAACATCCCCACAAAATCCGACCTTTATTAAAGCTGTAGGTTCTCTGTCAGCTGAGGTCAAGCTGTTTTAATTTACATTGAGTTCTATGGGGAAAATTTCTGGGAAGCCCACGTGAATTTAGTCTGGTTTAGTCTGCAGTACCACGAGAATCCCCCGAGCACATTACTCCAAGCTAGTAATACCCTATCCAGTTATTATATATGTGTCATATAGATCCATGACACACATACATACATACATACAGTACATACACATACATACAGTAAGTGTGGCTGAATCTTGGACGAGTCTAAACATGTGGTTTGAGTCACAACAACTTTATTTAGACAAGGCTGCATCCAAATACAGCAAAAATACATCCTTTTGTGCGCTTTAAAATTTACTTTTTATTACACAGGGCAGATCCAGGTTTGGTCAAGTGAGATCTAACACCTTTATAAGAGGTTTCTGATTCCACTTAAGTCACAATTTAAGGCACAAAGGTCAATACAAAGGAGAAGGAAACACTAGGAAGGATAGGGAAGAATGGTATATTTTGAATGCAGCCAAAATGTCATATAACCTCCTGAGCTACTCTGCAGGCCAATAGGAAGATTGTAGGACTGGTAGGTTGAAAATGGCTTTTAGCCCATAACATTTATTCTTCAATTCCCACATCTTTAAAAACTGTTCTTACCTCAGACGGCATGCCATTCCAATAAATATATACGTTTGTATTTATTTTTTTCATATAAAAAGTGTAACAATCCCACATTTTCATCAAGCTGTGAACCTAACCCCCCAAACAGACCCAACCTAAACATCCCACAGACAACAGTTTAGTTACTCAAACATTCCCTGCACACGCTCATAGAAAAAATAGAATACAATAGGAAAACATGAAAGCCAGTTGAGGAGGCATCATCCAAGGAGCCGCCTGCACCAGGAGCAGAGAGACAACACAGGACCCAGAGGAGAGATGAAGCCGAGACTCCAAACGTCAACCAGGTCCATAGTCCATGAGCCAGACCCCCAAAGCCGACCACTGCTCCCAGAAAAGTAAAAATTTATATATAACTGAGTATGTCCTAAAATGGAGACACAAAAATCTTCTAACTGTGACTATCTATCAAATCGGCTGTTGCACTGAAGAATGCTAAGAGTGCAAGTGACCAGTCATAAAAAGTGGGACACGCAATGACGTCACACTTTTATTGCACACAAATGACATAACAATGACAACCGTTAGTATTGTTTTGGTTTTTTGGCATTTCGACTGGTCACATGAATGAAGCCGCAGCTCTTTAAACTCTATGGCTTTCAGTTATTTAGCGCCTGTAAAAGTGCAGTCCCAGCCGCTGCAAGCTTTTATAGAGTGTTAAAAGTCAGAAGCAACTTTTGTTTTCTCTCGTAAAGTAGTCTCGTAAGTTTCTCTTTTGGCAATTTGTCGTCTTAAGCACAGTTGGACACAGTCGTTTCTTGGGATTGTTAATAAATGCAACACAAATGTAGTCTGTGGGGCTAGTTTTTGGTTTTGTCAGGACATTTTGTTAAGCTCAGAAGAGTATAATCCATGCTCCGCACATGTCTGGCCTTGTCCATTTTGACATGTAAACTATAATTATATATGATGGTGGTGGCATCATGGATCTACTTTTCCAATTGTCAAAGCACAGAGAAGGCAAGTGAAAAAGCTAAACTGTCATCACAAGAGGTATTGAAGTGCCACGGTAAGAAGCACCCAGACTTTTGGACAGAAGATGGGATCTATGTGTTGTGATTCCTCCCTGCTGCTCCCCCCTCCCCCCCTCCTGTTGGGTTCCTCATCACACTCACCTGCAGAGCTCCACACCTGATCATCATTCCAACAATCACCAGATGCAACATAAAAACCAACCTGACCTTGTCTCCAGTGCCAGATCGTCCCGTCACACCAGTGTACCCAGCTGTGGCGCCTGTACCTTCTTTCTCAGTCCCGTTCCTGGTCCAGTCTTGGTTCCGTCTTGGTCCCGTCTTGGTCCTGCCCTGGTCCTGCCCTGGTTTTGCCCTGGTCTTGCCCTGGTCCCGTCCTGTGTCCTTTTTAACCAGGCTCTTCCTATTTGATTTTTGTTAATAAATCTTTTCAACTCTGCATTTTGGGTCCACCCGTTCTTACATCTAACACTATGGTGCTCATCCAGGAAATAAGGTATCAGTTCTACGATATCGTTCAAGCCAACTCCTCAAACTCAGTAACCACCCTTTGGGAAAAAAATCTGTGGTTTAGTGCTCTCTATGATCAAGGGGGTTCACATTTCGATATGAACCATATTAGGATTCACGAATCAGATGCCTTCATTTATGGGAGAAACTAAAGCTTGTCTTAGCAACCATCTTAGTAACACATCTGCCAAGCTAACACAGTCGGAACTTTCCCCCTGCCTGGGGGGCTGACTGGCTCGTGACTGACCCCCACTGACCCCCCTTGTCCAATCATAGATTGTGACCTGGAAGTGACATCACAGCCTGAGGACTCTCTCATGTGTGCATGAGGAGGCCTTCTTGGAGGCCTTCTTGGGCTTCCTCTCTCTCTCCAATTCAACATTTCTCCTGGTATGATTATTCATTTTTTTATGTCTGTATGTAACTTTTAATTGTCAATAAATGATCTCTTTTATATTCCACATGGTTTGGACTTTGTATCTCCATCTGCACCTGCGGACTGTCCTGCCCGACCCGCCTGGGAGCGCCAGTACTGCACCGGGCCTGTCCACGCTCTGCGGCTGCTGCGTGGCATTGGTCCTCGTTCTGTAGCTTAGGTCCTGGATCATTACCCCGTCCGTCCGTGTGGAGCGGATCCCTCTCTCAAAATGTGGGTCTCCCCGAGGTTTCTCACTTTTTTTCCCCACTGGGTTTTTGTGAGTTTTTCCTTGCCGATGCAGGAGGGTCTGTTGGACAGTTAGTGTCCAACTAGTTAAGTCCTCTGAGATTACTTCTGTCGTGATTTAGGGCTATACAAGTTGTTGTTGTTGTATAGCAACAATTATTACATGATTGTATTATTATATTTTCATGATAGCAATGGTGGCTACACAGTATGTCTGATCAGTTTCAGTATGTGTGTTCAAGTTGAAGCCTCTTGAAGTTCTCAGAGCGTGTAAAGAGTAGTAGATTGTTCTTGCACCGCAGTTTGAGAAGCAACGCTCAAAGACAGCAGTCACACGTCCATCGAGTGAGAAGACAACATGGATTAGGTGTGGATACACGCAGGACTGGCATGTTTAGCTAAATGCTTTGCCTTGCAGCCAGCCTACTTCCTAATGTATACTGTTGCTATAGGAACCCTAAGACCAGTTAATGGAAAGAGAGAGAGAGAAAAAAAGCTTAGAATGGAGAGAAAACAGGGAGCCCATTGAGCAGGCAGTTCACAAGCAGAAAGAGTCCAACGAAACCAAGAGAGACATCCACTGCTATTTATGAGTGATTGTTCATTGTTCTATAAGACTTTTTTCCAGCACAAAACAATATACAGAAATTGGTGTGAAAATTCTAATGGGAAACATAAACTCTGTATTGAAATTATGAGTTAATTATGACAGTAACTGAGTCTTTGCAGAGAGACCTTGTAACTAGCTCCATAACAACATATAAATAGAATGTTTTTTTCCCCTCAAACTTATGAACAAAAACAATAAACCGGATAAAAGAAAGGTTGGAGAAAGGGTCGGACGATCACTGACCAGACACAGACTCAAACACTCTCTGACCCAACACCTATACAGTACATACATTATGCAAAATCCTTTATTTTTTAACTCTCAACAATGTTACAACATTGTTCCCACAGACCTGGAGTTGGTTTTAGATCATTTCACGCTATCATGAGGAACTTCTGGCACAAACATGTCACCTGCTGCTTCTACATAAACACAACAGGTTTTTTGCATTTGTAGCACACAATGTGATGTGGAACAAGGCACTTTTATAACATAGCATAACAGGTCATACACAGGCAACAAAGTGATAGAACCAAATCATTTTTTGGACTAGGAACTGGAGTTACAGGTCTTGATTACAATCCATTATTTTTGTGGGTTCAAAGCTTTTCGAGCTGTATTTTTGTTAATAAAACAAAGCATACTGTATAATTGTATGTTTTCATGTATTGCTCCTTTTTCTATTTTGTTGTTGTTTTGTTTGTTTTGTTGTTGTTCTTTGTTCTTGTTTGCCATGGCACCTAATAAAGTATTCATTCATTCAAAGTTAGGTACTCTAGCTTTAAACACGTCCCTCTGGTGGTAGAAGTGGGTAGTGGAAAGAAATGCTGAGATCCCCTGTTTCATTCCTACATGTTCAGCCATAGATTTTATCCATAAACATGACAAAATAAAATCATTATGTTTTAAGGCCAACAATAATGCATACTATTTCTTCTTTAAATTGACAATAACATTTGCGAATTCTAGCAAACTGCAGGTAACCAGTGACCAGTAACTTGGCCTGGTCTTGCCACTTGCCTGATTTTTTTTTTTTAATAACTTGTCAAAGTTTTAACATTTAATTTGATAGTTTAAGAAAAAGCTCCCGTTCTCATAAAGCGAGTACAGTATGAGAAGGAGGTGATTAGTCAGGAGCCGAGAGGTTTATTTAAGCCAACATGCCACAGGGATAATGCTCCACAGCTGGACAGAGCTCCAGAGCTCTCAGCGTGAGACAGACTCTGGTTCAGACTCTGGCACAGACTCTGGTACAGACTCTGGTACAGACTACATACAGACTCTGGTTCAGACTCTGGTACAGACTCTGGTACAGACTCTGAGTGGACACACAGACCAGCTCTAGTAGACTTGAATTAGCCTTGAATGTGGGAAATTACAGTATTATAAAACATCAAAAGATGGTTTAGAGTTGTGTCCAAGCAGGAGCACACGAGAATCTATCTTAAGTGATTCCAGGCTTAACCTGAAGATTTGAGGGACTGGTTGAAGTCTGGTGTGCTCCTGCTTGGTTCGAATTAAATTCTGCAGCCTCACTAGTTCTTTCTGGAAACAGCTTCTGTATCCAAACAACTAATCATTATATAAAATAATCGTTTTGATAGCCCTCCACTGCAGGCGTGTGGCTCGTCAGCCTTGAATGTTATGCACAGATGCCTCAAATGTGTCTTTTCAATTAGAGGGATCTTCGATTTTGATCTATATCAAGCGAAATACAATATTCAGCTTCTTGAATGTTCCCTGCTCATCCAGACATTTTGTCAGTGTTTTACTAACAACATGAATGGGATTGTTGTTTTAAAGATAATTTCAGCCTAGAATCAGGAAGTATGCTGCTAATATGACTTTTTCTTGCATGAGTGTCACATCAGTTCTCATAGGGCTTTCATTCCAACCAAGCAGGAGCACACAAGACTCCACCCATTTCCTCAAGTGAGCCCAGTCTTAACCTGAAAACTCTTGGAAATAGAGTGTGGTCTGCTCCTGCTTGTTTGGAATGAAAACCTGCAGCCTTTCCAGTTTGATAAAAGCGTGAAGGCCAAACTCCCCCTGGGCTCTGAAAGTTGGACCTATGGAATGGGTCAGAACACACTCAACTTCTCAATAGTTTTTCCCGCTGGATTAAAATCTTGCTCATATTTAATCCCCATAAATAATGTAACAACTTGTAGAAACATCTTTTAACAGAGACTGCCCTTGTCCCACGCAGGAAACCCTCCCCTGCTCTCGTCCACTTTCATGTCCCAAATTCCACCTCTTCTGACTCTTCATTTTTGCCACTGGAAACACAAACAAACCGCTATTTTTGACATATGCGTGAAGCTATTTGCCTTTTAGGGCTTGGTAACGTTATTTTAAGTGATATGACATGCCTTTTTAAAAACGTATTCGCTTATATTCTCTCCACAGGACGGGACTTTATCAGAGGGGTAAATACATGTGGTTGGCCTGGAACACTGGCTGGCCTCATATGGCTCCAGAGCAGAGTCAAAGGGACCAGTGTGCGTTGGGGTGGTGCCATTCTCCAGTGTGGGGAGTGGGCAAAAAGAAGGATTTTTGGGAGAGTTTGAAAAAAAACATTCTAAAAAAATCAATACATGCTGAATATTTCTGTGTGAGAGGTTGCACATGAGGTGGACGAAGCAAAATGCATGTTGGTGGAACGTCCTCAAATTAACTACAAATTTGAAGAAAACATCACTCTAGGGCAGGGGTCTCAAACCTGTACCGCGGGAGCCACCAGTAGCTCGCCAGCCCCTTACAGGTAGCTCGCCAAAGGAACTAGAATTTAACAAATACACTTCAACAAATACTTTTTGACCCATTACATATCTATTATAAGTGTAAATATAGGGTTATACAGTATTATGGTGTATTTTATATGTATTCTCTGAGTTTGGTCGCAATTATTAGATCGATTTTTATTACGACTGCAAAAAGGAGTAGCTCTCTGCCTGTTTGTTTTTTATAAAAGTAGCTCTCCGATTGAAAAAGATTGGAGACCCCTGCTCTAGGGTCATTTCTGTCTTTATATAATTATGGGGACTTTCTGTGTCTGTGTAGGTGACACAAAGGAGGAGAATAGAAAATGTGTAAAAAAACAAACAAAACACATTTTCCGTAGTTTCCATAGTTTAGTCGTTTGTATCAGGACGGTCGAAATGGTACAATCTGGTATATGCATATTTTTTTATAGAGGCATGTGTAGCCAGACTTTAACATAAGGGAGAATGTTACCCCTGTTCTGGCATCCCTCCAATGGCTCCCTGTGCATTCTAGAATTGATTTGAAGATTTTCAACCTATGCAGGTGGACAAACGCAAAACAAAGTATCTGGCCCTCACAGTCTCAAGGACTCCATTGTGTATCCATGTTATGACTCTGATATGTTCTGATTGTCTCTGGATGCGACACGTATGCCCTTCTATGTGTGACATATAAACCAAGTCCTGACTTTGTTTCTGTCTGAAAAAACTGAAAAAACTGAACCACCATCAACTGATGAAGTTTGTTGACGAGTTTTATGAAAGATCTGAACATGTTTTAGAGAGTTTTGAAATATTGAGTGAAGTAACGAGTTTTTGAAGTATTGAGTTATGATGTTATGTTGCTGTTTATTGATCCTGATCACGTGTGACCAGAGGGGGGGATTTAGAAATTTTATGACAGCAACTCCTGGATAAAACTGTGGATAAAGTTCTAACTCATCATTGTAACATATGCACAAGCCAGTACTTTTCCACTGCATGTTTTGATTATCTCAAGGTTGAAGCTACTGGCACTGTGGCAAAAGCTGATTGAGGACTCCATTCCTCCGCTGTATATTATCACTTGCATTCTGTATTATCGTTGTTCGTGTTTGTGTTCGTGCTGTCTCTACCATCGACAATAAAACATATCTTCTGTCTGAATTAAAGACACGATCCCAGACTTTGTCATCTTCTTCACTCGTTTGGATCTGGCACACAGCTGCGTCACTGAACTTTTGTCGAGCCCTCTCAGTCCGGGCTCCTCAGCTCTGGAACGACCTACCCCAGGACATAATGCTAGTATCAGTATCCTCTTTTAAATCACATCTTTAAACCCACCAAACGGCCTGCTAGTTTTAAACTTCACTCTGTAAACAGTTTTTGAAAAATGCAATATGAAAAAAAGATTTATTTTTATTATTATTATTATTATTATACAATAGTGTACTATGAACATGTGACAGCCCAAAAAATGATTCCCAAAGTGGGGTCCAGGCCAATTTAGTTTGAAATACAAATAAAAAATGTGTTTGTTATTATGGTCATTTCAAACAAAGAATATAGTGTTAGCACCTCATATTCTGTTTGCAATATGTTTATCAATATATCCATATATCCAAATATATATGATATGAAAAGAAAAGTTATATCATATTACTGAATAAAAACATACAAACTTTTGTATCCAATTCAAACATATCCATATTTTGAATAAATCTATCAATTGATCAATTGTTAGAAAGTAGTTGTGCAGTTTTAATTTTCTATGTTGGATTGTTTTTGATGAATTTGTGACTCTGTTTATGCACCTATATACAAATGTATGTGTGTTGTAAAGTATATCTATTTTAGTATTGGTATTATTTGTTATACTGCTTGTATTTTTTTACCATTGACCTTCCATGTCATTGTGTGTATGTTGTACAGGAAGAATAGCCACTAACTCTAAACTAAACTAAACTAAACTAAACTTAACTGTAGATATGCCCACAGTGTCCTCCCGGTCTCCACCAGCAGAGGGCAGCACAGGCCACACTTTCACCTCCTCTTATCAGCTCTTCAGAGGCAGCATTTGCATGGCCCTCTCATGACTGCTCACATGTGCAGTTATAATTGTCGCACACTTTTATCTTTCTCATTACAGTGCACTGCCCCCCGCTGCGCTCCACAAAGGCAAAGATGGCGTCTGCGTCCCCTTTGTCCCACGTACACTCATGACTGCTCCTCGGATCTCCCAGCACTGTCCGCTAATCCGCAAATAATGACACCAACACTCCTATTTTTACATACGTCTGTGGCCCCAAGTCATTACAGCGGACTTTGCGTAAACAGGACGAGGGAATGAGGAGGGTTTTTGTCTGGGAAAATGAAGTGGAATGAGCGAAATGATGGTTATTAATTATAGATAGTAGAAGAATGGTGGCTTATTAGAGTGTAGCGGCGCTCATTGGAGATCACAATGGGAGCAAAAAGCCAAGAAGCGAGCAGGAAGGAAGGATTACAGGAGATAAGCTTTGTACTGTATGTGACACGGCTATAGTCATGTGCACAGAGTTTAAACCAAAAAGGTGCCAATAGTTGGATTGGAAATTGCAAGCACTAAAAAGGTAGAAATACAAATTTTTAATCTTAACAAGTGATCAATGATTTTTTTTCATGTCCATGGAGAGGTTTGATGAACACTATTATGAGGCGTGAGAGCCCTTTAACTCAGTACACTCACCGTCACTGTTGGCTGCAAACTGTAACCTCAAAAGTTACTCAGTGCAAAACAATTGATTTTTTCAATCTGAATCATAATACAAAACAGAACAGCTTGTTATTGTGAGAGTTATCGTATCCACAGAATGAGACATGAACATTCTAACTGTAAAATCCAACATGATTGTGTAGGTTAAATTAAATTAGATTCAGATACACTTAATTTGCAGTAAAACCACATTGGAATACATTTGCAAAAGTCCCCAGTGTGCACAAGATAAGTACACAAATAAAACAAGGTTAAGAGTACATCCATCCATCCATCCATTTTCTTCCCCTTAATCCATTTCTGGGTCGGGGGGGGGGGTGGCCAGAGATGCCACCCAGCACACAGAGCACAGCCCCTCACTGATCCTCCTGCAGGTGGTGAGTCCACAGAAGCTGATATCTTTCAGTGGCAAAGTGGGGTTAAGTGTCTTGCCCAAGGACACAACGACAGCAGTCATCAGTGGGAGTTGTGAAGTAGGTCTTACGGTGGGCTCGAACCCACGACCTTCAGGCTCAAAGGCCAATGCTCTACCAACTGAGCTACTGTCGGTTACGAGTACAGAAGTAGAAACATAAAAATAGCGTGGAGCTTGTGGAAATAAGCTGTTATCAAAAGGCGATGTCCTGCCTCTCAACAAACAATATCTTCTGCCAGAGGGAAGAAGCTGGAACATGGATTTGTACAGACTTTCCGGAACAGGCAGCTCACAGCTCACAGTCCTCTTTGCAGAGCGGAGCATCTTGTTCAGAGCTCTCTTTTCTTTGATCACATAAACATAACAACATCAAACAGATTCACACTGGAGCGCTTGCTACGGCGCCCTGACTCTGCGCCATCTTGGGAGCAAACTGCATGCCTCCTCCTTAAAAAAAAGACCACCCGTTTTTCCACAATTAAATGCATCATGCAGAGGTCATATTAAGACTATTTGTAATGTCTATAAACTCCTGCCCCAGTCTGTTTTGACTGTGTTGTATTGTTTTATTCAGGCAGGTTTCACAACTGCTGTTTGGATGGAAAATAATACATCTCATGAACAGTTGGTAATTTGAATAAAAACACATAAATGTTCTATTTCATCGTGCTTTCCATCATTCATCATCAGTACTATTTTGGTTGTGACAGTTGTGACCCCCGCACACACACACTGGGGGTATCAGCAGCTGAGGCCCTGGGGCCCGTCCGTCCCCATATCTCACCTGCACTATTGTGGAGCCTCTTCCTGTCTCTGAATACAACAGCTCTCCTACACACACACAGACTCGCACACACACTCAAGGCCACGGCAGGAGGAATACCAATGTGAGAAATGTGAGAATATACACCGTAGATATTACAGGGCAACATCTGGAACCATCTTCCTGAAAATGTAAGATAGAGCCTTACAAAAGGCAGAGTTGTCTTGACACTCACCTCAAACTCAAACAACACTTTATGCAAAATGTATTATTATTAGTTCTATCACATTGTTGTTGTTTAGACCTGCAGTTGCTTTTAGCTTTATCCAGGCTAACATCATATAACATCTATACTTCTGCACAAATGTGTGTTTCTCTAAGAAGGCACTGAGCTGCATCTCTCCCATCTGTAACGTCACACATGCATCACATTATGCCCATTAAACAGTCTTCTTTCTTTAACATATTCCTGCGTGTTTTAAATGCCTTATATTGGGGGTTGTAAACCAGCACACAGCAGCGACGGACTCATTTTGTGAAGTTTTCAATTTCAGTGCAGTACAGATACCAGTATACACATACTGTAAATACACATATACAGTACATACTAAGCGATGTGGGTGACACTTTACAGCCGCTTCACTGTCGCACCTGGTGTTGCCAGAGTCTCCCATCACAGTACTAACCAGGCCCTGCCCTGCCTCGCTGAATCAGGATATCACATGAGCTTTTTCATGATATCTTCTCTATGATGATAACTCCACTGCTTTATAACAAGACCTCCATGATGTTTTCCTGCTGTACTACTTTGACACACACTTAAACAAGAATTTTAAAGCGCTTTGTTGCATTTTGTGAAATGCAACAATCTGTGAAATAAACTACATATACAAATGTTACTAACTTACTCATCCCAACGCTCCTATTGGCCGATCCTTTACCATCGTAAAGGATCGGCTCACTTTGGGAATTCCAAGTCATCTCACAATAACCCCATTACAATCCAAGACGTCAGCTCCACAACACTGCCTCCTCTCAAACTCACAAATACACTCTTCCATTATTGATACCGTTTTGTACAATGGAATCGGGGTCTCGACCTCTGCCTCCTCTTGTCCGGCCGTTCTTGCCGTTACCTTATATGCAATCAAGTCCGCCGCCGCGACCTTCTCCAATTCCAAAACCCACGATGAGCCATTTCTACCATTATGCCTCCTCTTGTGCATAATTTAGCATTTTCTTAAAGGGGAGAATACGAGAGGGGAACCCCACCCTGCCTATAAGGGAATGTCTTGCCGTGAAAAAAAAGAAAAAAGAAGAAAGCTTGCATTTTTAATGACGGTGGATAATTGATGAGCGAATGCAGGTGGTTCCATGAAGGGGATGAAATGGTGTGGAAAGTGTTGGGTCATTAGTTTGTGTGGGATCGGGTGCTCTGGAGCTGAAGAAGAGGCCATACAACGTTTAAAGTGGAGCAAGGAGTTTAGCCACAAAGCGTTGCGCGGCTAATTGTCTGCAAACATTTTGACCGAGAGAGTGAAATCCGAGAGGTGCGTTTTGTTTCGCGCAGTCTTCTTGTGTTTATTGGCAAGACACCGTTCGCTATTTCTCTGAGTTGTCCATGAAGTACCAACATATTGTATTCATGTAGTAGTTAGTTTGTCTTATAGCCACATTTCAACCAGCCTTTCTCGACTCTACCTGGTTGCGTTTCTGGTATGCTTCAGGACCTGGTACCGTGTCCTACCAACCTACCTACAGCAAACCAGTTGTTGTGTGATCCAGAAAAATTCTTTGGTAACTATGACTTCCAGCCAATCACCATGACTCTGACCAATCACTGTGAGTTACAACACTTCAGTACCAGCTCGGCCTGATTTGGACCAGGGCCAAGCAGGTACTTAAAAGTGCCTGGTACAGGATAACTTGGGGCCTGTGGAAACGCTCCTGATCGGGTATGAGTAGAGCCGAGCTGGTGGAAACAGGGCTATTTTGTCAGAATTTCACTTGGTCATAGTAACAAATGTAATCCAATATCGATTTTGACTATATGGTGTATGTCTTGATATGCATTCATACTTAAAACCACTAAAACTTAAAATAAATTCTTATAACTTTCCCCACTCTCAGAACAGTTTGGTTCTCTAGTTTGCACATGTATGTATTGTTGGCCTCTGTCACCTTTTTCAGACGATGAAAAAGAGAGGCCCACCCTGCAGCTCACAGCCCAAAGCGACAAAATGTGACTCATAAGGCTCTTTCTTAAAAAGTATGCACAATGAAGTTGGTTGTTATGGTCTTATTTGTTCAACAAAGCGTATTTTCGTTGGACAAGCAATAAGTGGTATTTATTTTAAAAAGGGTTACTTATGTCACCATTACTCCAAAATTCACTCTGTTACACGTATGATGTTGCAGCTGTGCCCGGAGATTTTGACTCACTGAAAAAAATCAGCTGCAATATGATGGAATATGATAGAGATAATAAATATTTAGGAACACCATGAGTGGAGCTGCTTGGATTGAAAGTAAACTGGACCAAATGAGGCTCAGTGTGTTTAATAATGTTAACTTGGATTCTTGTTTATTGCGTTCAGGGTTCAATGTTCATGATGATATAAATGGCTTGGTTGTTCTTGATAAAAAAAATCTTTCAAACAATAACTTGCAGTGGGGGCCGCAAGTTATCGTTTGATAACTTGCGGCCCCCAAGTTATCAAACGACATTATTGTCGCAGGACATTGGATCGCAGGACATTCGTAATTTGCATAGACCTTTTATTTGGACTGGACTTATGTCACCATAAAATTAGATTTGAATATAAGTGGCATGATTCAATGTCCTTATATGGGCATTTGTGCCAGTGGCATATGTTTTACCAAAGGAAATACCGAATCTAAACTTTACATCTCCACATGTCTGGGGTGAAACAGGAAGTTGACTTTAGGAACGTTAGTTGTTGGAACACATGAGTTAAGGTAAGTCAAGCTTTGTTCATGTCTTGAATAAGTGAGCGACGTCAGCCTCAGTTGCTCCACTGCACTGCAGCATCTGAGGCCGTCTCCAGAGGTTGAAGCTCAGCCTGGTCCAGACTCTTTGGACCACCTTGGCTGAACGATCTACCTACGGTGCATGTTTCTTTTTTGAGCTTTTAATCATGTTACAACCTTGTTCCTCGTCAAAAACAGAGCAGGGGTTGTTTTTAGAACTACTGGACCCTTTTGTCTGAAATCTCCTGTCTCAGTCCTGTGATAGTGACATCATCGTACCTCTATGACATCACACTCATGTAGCATTCTGCCTTTTAAAACAAAACTATTGACCTAAATTAGTTTTACATTGATCAAAATTAAACTCTACTACTCTCCCTAGTGGTTTAACGCAGGCTGATGAAAAAGACATTCAATTTTTAACAGCAAAAAATAATTATGTTCTTTCTATCAGGCTAAATTTTTTTTTAGTCCCTCTAAACAAGTCTTTCCCACTGTTTATACTCCATTTTCTTTTCTGAGTCTGTGATTTGCAGATGATTCCTCAACCTTGCATAGTATTTTTTCCTCAAAAAGGAAAAAATATTGCCGCATTGCAACCTCGCATTTTTTACCCCAGTTTTAGCTCAACAATGAGATTCAAAACACACCAAACTTACCATAATAAGCCACAGAGGGTCATCGATTATCATTTGACAGAAGTAGGTTATGTCCCCTTTAATATTTGGTCTCTAACATTTGTCCAGTGTATAATCCCCATAAGTCCAGGACGTCTTATTTAAGGTAAGCACTCGCACAGATCGGCTCTCCTGCGCCTCTTGAGTGACTCCTAATGGCTGTGTTTTCATGTGGACAGTAATGACCAGCTCTGAGTGGCTGACCATGGGAACACTTAAATCTCCTTCAGTCTGCAGCTCTGACCACCTTTCACACTCTCTGACCGGACCCTTTGATTCGCCGCCCGAGGAACTTATGCCTGTTTTAATGAAGGCACAAACACTGTCAATGTGTGGAGGAAATCCGGATGTGCGCATAAAGAGAGCTAATGCTTTTCTTCCTGACAACGCAAGAGCGCGCACCAGCAGTCACATGGCCAACTGTCTCGGCTAATTGCCAAAGGGGAAAAAAAAAAATCTTGTTTGACATACATTTTTTCAGATGGATATAACGGCGTTTATGTTTATTGTCTGATTTCTTATTTAAATCTAATGGCTCCTTGAAAAAATATGAGGTTTTTACAATTCAACTTCAAAAATGAAATGGGAAACTAATACATGATTTAGACCCACTACCTGCAAAGTGACACAAGCCAAGCCTTTTCTGTAATCATCTTAATAATTATGGCTAAAAATGTGGTCATCTCGCTCCCTATGGACCAATAGATCCTATGGACCAATAGTTCCTATGGACCAATAGATCCTATGGACCAATAGCTCCTATGAACAATAGATCCTATGGACCAATAGATCCTATGGACCAATAGATCCTATGGACCAATAGATCCTATGGACCAATAGATCCTATGGACCAATAGCTCCTATGAACCAATAGATCCTATGCGTTTGTTGATATTGTTTTTGCTGCGTTGGATCTGTTTGATTCTGTGATCTGCCGGTAAGGAATAGACAACTTTGTAAAGTCCTCCGAGATGACTGCTGATATGATTTAGGGCAATACAAATGGAATTTAAATACATTGAAAATGAAAAAACAAATCATAAGTTTAATTCACTGAATATTTTGGATCTCTTTCAGGAGTTTTATTGTTCTAATGATTATGGACTGCATGGAAGAGCATCCATCACCTCACTTACAATCTAACATAGTACTATAGACCAGTGCTTCTCAAAATGGGGCCGGAGGCCTCGTACAAGTTAAAAGTATAAAGCTGGAATTACTTATATTAATAAGAAGAAGATGTTTCTATCAAAAGCTGGGGTTCCTAACTTTCTTCGTAAGTAAGTAATCTTTATATAGCGCATTTTTACAGACCAAGGTCACCCAAAGTGATTTACAATTTTCAGAGTTCATATATTTTTCCTTTCTCTCCACACGTTGATGACAGAAGCGAGACACCAAAATAGGTCATTCAGACCTATTGTACATGTTTTTAGTGGTAGGGGAAACCGGAGCGCCTGGATGAAACCTACGCAGGCACAGGGAGAACATGCAAACTCCACAGAGGACCTTCTTGCAGTGATTTTCTCAATGTTTTCATACCCTTTTCGAACTGTGTATTTCTGTTTATCTTGTATCTTGTTTATAGTTTTGCACTAACAGATAAGTACCATTAGATAAATAAATACTTATTATTTTAAACATCATTTTAAAAAATCATCTTCACCCCTTCTAGAGCAAATTCTTTCAGATTTCAGACTGCCAATAACAAAACACGTTAAAGATTGAAGCTGGAAGAATAACAGATTTTGGACAAACTTTCAAAACAAACTTAAAATCCAAAAATAAACTTTGACCTCATCCCAAAACTCTGTTCTATGATTTGTGTAGTCGTTATGTAGTGTGTTGGTGCTTGAGCTGTGTTACCTGATCCATGGTTGTTCAGGCTCCAGCTGCGTGTGTATGTGTCTGTGTGTGTAGGTGTGTGTGTGTGTCTGCGTGTGTAGGTGTATGTGTCTGTGTGTGTATGAGTTTGAGGCTGAGGCCGTTTGGAAAAGTGACGTTTAGTGAAGAGCCATTTTCCGTGTGTTTGTGCTGCCTCAGGCCAGACTCCTCACACTCTCACAGCCAAAATCACTCAGCCAGGACACACACCCAGGAAACACACCCAGGACACACACCCAGGACACTCACCCAGGACGCACATCCAGGACACTCACCCACGACACACACCTCTTGTTTGGTTTGTCCAGTATTGTGAAACAAGCTCTTTTGAGGGACTGACCATTTTATTGGATCGCAGGACATTCGTAATTGGCATAGACCTTTTATTTGGACTGGACTTATGTCACCATGGCGACCAAAATTAGATTTGAATATAAGTGGCATGATTCAATGTCCTTATATGGGCATTTGTGCCAGTGGCATATGTTTTGCGCCGTAACAGCGACAGAAGGGTTAGGGTTAGGGTTATCTGCAAATGAAGGCGCAAAAAGTTATTGAGAAGTACATGTTTCCATTCGGCTTTTTATTATATAGAATTTCAGTTTTATTTGAAAATATTTGGTAAAGTCCTGAAAAATAACGTATGAGTTAACAACACCACCATCTAGTGGTAGAAGTTGGAAATTACACCCTGCTAAATTTTTACAGTTCAATTCAAGACAGCATGGTCTCAATGAAAAAAACACAGTCGTAATTTGACTGGAAATGTTTAGAGAAGAAATTAATTTGTTTTGAAGTGAATTAAACAGTTCTGTCCATGGCATCGTAGCTGACAAAGTTTGAGACAGGAGTACTTAGATAAAAGGGAGCTGGTGAGCTCTGAAATAAATTCTTGAGATTATTAGCGTGGATGAACCAAAAAACAACCTTTGTGTAATATGCTAGAACACTTTTATATGCATGTTTTTGGTATTGTTAAAGGCACACCGCGGACTTTGTGACCTAAAGAGTTGACACATGAGTTATTTTATATGAATACTTGGGCCAATATACAGCGCTTGACACTTGCAATGCTCCGAGCGGGGCTGCCCTCTTGAAATACCGCCCATGTAAGTTTAGAGCAGACGCACCGTCGTTTACCAGGTCACGTGACTTGGAAGAAAGATTTGCTTTACGGCTACAGGCGCTGATATACTCATGGAGCTAAGGCTTTTGCTACTCATTTTTCACCTGCTCGACTCCTGGTCATGGCTGAGGCAAGGAAAAAGTTTAAACCTTTGGAGGAGGCTAAAAAGAGGAAACGCGAAAGGGATCGTGCTCGAGGAAAAACAAGGGTCGATCTGGGAAAGGAGTTTGCTCGTTGGCGCAGGTTGAAAGAAGAAGCTGGATGTAAATCTGATTCTGTTTTTTCAACTTCGTTATTAGACTGGTAAGTGAAGTCTTTGCTCCTAGTATACAGTAAAATGTCTTCTTTTCTTCAATCGTGAGTCAATGAGCCCTCTTCAACCAACAGGTCCACTACTGTCTGAATACACACTCAAAAGACACCGGCTGACTGTTTGTTGACTTTTGCGACAGTGCTGAGTTGCTTGTGGCCACTAGGGGCGCTAAACGTGAAAGTTGCAGGTCTAGCGCCCCTAGTGGCCAAGAGTTACACGGTGTGCCTTTAAAAGCATAGGAGAAACTCTGAAAGTTACAACGTTGTAAGCCTTATTATAATTGTGATAATTCAGCCTAAAATATAATATAACAAAGGCTACGCAGACATCACGTTGCATGTAATGAGTCTTATATCGGTTTCACATTTTAAGTTGAATAATAGAAATAAATTAACATTTGAAGAATATTCAAAATTTCTGAGTTTCACCTGTAAATATCAGCTGTGTGGCTGCGTGCTCTCTTCACAGCAGTCATGGTGGTATTTTGACAGACTCTGATGACTCTTCCATCTCATGGCGTACACCGTCCTTGTGCTGCTGTGATGTTTATCTGCTGTGGTCATCCATCACCGAGTGGACAGGACCAGGGCTCGTGTTACCCCTGTCTGAGGCCTCTCACAGGGGCGGGGGAGGGGGGAAGGAGGGGGTGAGGGAGAGCCGGCTGGGCATCACTGGCCCTGGCTGAGGCTTTATACACTAGTGACATGAGCAAGAGGGTCAGGGAGTCTCTACTGGTTGGTTATACAACCCTTGGGATCCTTCTTAAAATAAGACAAAGATAAGTTTTATGTAGTGCCTTTTGGACACTCAAAAGTGGCATCATGTGACATCACTCCATACACAATGGTGATGGTAAGCTACTACACAGAGTAGCCACTGTTACCACCAAGCTACCAACCTGACTCATTCTAGGCAATATGGGTGTCAGGCCTAAGAACACAACAACAGTTTGTATTATACAGCCGCAGCCGCTCCACTGCAGCACCTGGTGTTCCCGGAGGTCTCCCATCACTGTACTGTGCTGTGTGTTTGCGGCATAGCACTGATATAGAAACGTGTACTTCTACTGTTTTACTTTGTCAGTGCAATGAAAAACTCAGGTACAGAAAAGGAACAATATGCTTTTATTCTTCAGTTTGTCCTAAAGTTAAACATTTTGACTGTATTACTCGCCCTGTTCAAGAATATCATCATGACTTGTTAGCACATTTGGCAGTGCAGATACTTCTGTAAAGCGGGAATAACACTTACGCTTTCGTTTGAATTGTATAAACCAAGTTGATTAACACAAACTTTGCTTCCACATTGTCCTGTATACATTTTGGGTCTTGAATCTGATCTCCAGCTCTGTTCATGTTTTGTTAATTGGCCCTAAAACCTCAGTTTAGCTGCGCACTTACGTTTGCAGCTGATGGAGCAGCACCTGAAGACAGTGGCTTTAATCTGCTCTGTTTGGGGTTGACCACATCCCGACAGAGCTCTCACATGCATGATGTATGACCTGTGTGTCGCTCACCACAAACTCAGTCTAAAACAGGTGTTGGAGCCATACAGGGGCCTCACAGACATCTATCAGCAGTGGAATGGCCGTGTGCAGATGTCACCCAAGTGCGGAAGAAGCCGATTTGAACAAAAGCTAGTTGGAGCAATTGGAAAAACAGGGGCAGATGTGTTGCTAAGATGGTTGCTATAAGACAAGCTGAAAATTCCTGTGAACGAAGGATATAATGAATATAAGGATGATCAATGGCTCATATTTGGATATAAAAGACACAATAATAATAATAATACAAACCCCAGGATCATAGAGAGTGCTAAACCATAATTGTCTAAGCCCAAAATGGTGAGTGTGACATACATTTTCTTTTCAACGTAAGTCAATAGGAGCCAGAGCAAGTTGAAGAAAAACCTTGTCCGTGAGTGCTTCTCTAATGGGCTTCATTGAGCTCGGGTTATAGTATTGTCCATCTATACACAGTCTATGGGCCAGCTCCAGGTGACCCAAGACCAGACTGTGGTTGTGGCCCTGAAAATACATACAGTACAATTAACAATACAATACAATAGATACACTTTGGCTTTCCTGAATGAGTCTGTGTGACTGCTGTCTTAATTACTATTACTAGTCTACTTCCTGCAGGTATCTAACTCAACAAACCTCTTAAAACCCGCCTCATTTTGGCTCGTGCACAAAAGTTGGGCATACCCAAATGTCTTTGCTTATTTAAAAACACATCTTACATCTCACATGCTTGTGTGATGCATCATTTTAAAGCTAGAGCCTTCTAGTTTATGTAAAAAAACACTAAAATAATGTTTGTCATTCCTATTTTCCTCTGCATCCTTTGAAGTTAGGGAAAAAAACCCAATTTTTTTAGCCTCGCCAAACATTTTCAATTTCTAAAGGCCCTAAAAAAGGCATACTTCATTGTAAGTTCACAATATTCAAACCCTCTGTTCATTGTGTTGTTGACAACAACTGTCTAAAGTTTCAGACTTCTAAGTTTTATAGTTTTTATGCAGTTTCTCCTTTTCATCAAGTAGTGCACATTTGGCACAATTTGGCACAAGTGTGCCAAATTGTGCCAAATATCTTTACTTACATTTAATCATCATAAAAACGATATTTTTTATTATTGGTACTTATAAGTTACTAATCTATGTGTGTTTTTCTTTTTTAAATGTCAAAGTTATTTTTTTATGAGTGTAAATTCATTGCAGCTTCGAGAGCGTCTTTTGGCTTCCATTACGCACAATTGTCCAGGCCCAACATAAGACAGGACACCATTGTCCCACCCCTTGTTCGAAAGCGTTCCTCATTGGCTACAAGGACATGTCAATCGTAAATCCCGGAAGTAAAAGCAAACAAGTTGGGACCCCACAAAAGATCAGTGATCCATGCGCAAACAGCAGCACTAGCTGTACTTACGGGACCTCTTGCAGACCCAAAAATTGGTCTAGCTTTTCGAGAGTAGTCTCATTTGAAAGATAAGGAGCTAAGGAACACGTGGATAACAGATGTTTGGGTGAAAAACAAAGCTAAAAGTCCGTTAAAAGTGAAAGAGTAACATCTGTGCTCTTTTTTTTCGTTTTTTTCGCTAAAGATAAATGCACATGTTTGGATTATTTCTGCAGAATGGATTTTACTTTGGGAAATACAAGTGGATATAATTTTCCTTTGGACTGTTCCAGAGAGAATGATGTATTGCAAGCTGGGAGGAGAGCTGATTTATTTGTACAGCACAAGCCCAAAGGTAAAAAACTATTTCGGAATTGATTTATTTTGTGCCCACATTATGGGTTATATCTTTTGAATGCAAAGTCTGATGTGGTTTACACTTGGATATAAATGTAGATAAGAAAATAAGCTTTAAAATGATATACAGCTTTTGGGGTTTGGTGTATAAAATACATCTGCTATTGCCAGCAGAACATTTAAAAACATAAAAACAGCCGCCGGCGCGCCGGTTGTCGTAAAGAGGTTTTAAGTACTCTTACTGTAGACACTTTTAGTAACGTGACCATTTCAAAAATACTAACTTTGGATTAACCCTTTCCATGCCTTGCGTTAGCAGATTACAAGAGCAACTACATTACATAAAAAATCTAACCACCCCCACAACCTAATTTTAGACCCTTTGTTTACTCAACGTACCACTAGCTGTACTTAGTTTGCGCCTAAGCCAACGCGCATTCTACGATCATGGTGCTACGTCTCCTTAGGACTTGTCGCATAGAGGGCTATCACAACGTGACCCCAGGGTCACAGGAACGCCAGAGAGCTCAAAATAATATGCTCCAATCACCAGCCCACCCTTCCTCTATAAATGCCCCTGCAACAAGGCCGGCACCCCCACTTACACTCTGGCGCCGATTTATAACTACATTCAAAATATACCTGAGGCAAGAATGTCAACTGCTGCTCGTCCGAGGTTCCCCATTCGCCTCCACGCGTCGGACGTTCGTCGTTGCTTTCGACTTGTCGGTCAAGCTCCAGCGCAAGGACCAGCACTCCAGCTGCTTCCTGAGGCCTGGGGTTCGGGCCATGCGGCGTATGAGCGCCACCTGCGCCTTCGTGTGTCGCTCTCTCCCAAGGGAGGAGAGGAACGCAGGCGCGCGTTCTTTCCGCGCTACAGCGCCCCGTCCGAACCTCCCTCTCAGGACGAGGAGTCAGCGATTGACTGGTGCGCCCCCCTCGACCCTTACCACCCGTGCCCGCTGATGGGGTGACTGCGATGACGGGGAGAGTGTCGAGGATGGCTCTCCGTCCTCACGCTGTGAACGAGGTGAGTGTTTCCCAACCCGGAAGTAGCCGGAAACCGCATCCCGCAGGACCACGAATGCCAGGTCCACTACGCCACTGGCGGCGGCCATCAAGCTGCCACCCCAGCCACCACCGCTGGTCAACCGAAACCAGAGGTGAGGACTTTCACCTCTGGTTACGCCACCCCACGAGGAGGAGAGAGCCCAGCCCACGTTGTGCCCCGCGAATGGACCCATCGTCCATTACGCGACACGTGCGTGGCCAAAGCCCCTAGCGGCCAAGGGGCCCGCTTTAGGTAATGGGCAAGTACTCTGTACACTTCCAGTACTGGGGTCCTGGACCGGCGGAGGGATCCCGGACAACGATGACTCGGATCGGGCGGCCCTGTACCCCTCCACCATCCGATTGGCACCAGCACCAGACCTCTCCTTCCCTCCGAGCGGGATAGGAATGACTATGGTGGCGATGCACTACAGATGATACGCCAATGCGCCACAGGACTCGCGGTGGCTAACCAACCCTGGCCTATCATCAACCCCACCGGGGCCCAGGAAGTCTCTCTCCTCTGACCAGGGGCAGGCACTCAGTGGAGACACCTTAACCCCAGGACGAGGACCTATTCAGCCGGCGAACTTTGCGGCATGTGCCAAGCGCTAGCTGTCGATGGCGGAGCCGCACGATGGCAGCAGCACAAGTTGACGGGCCAGACCCCACTGGCTGGGATCGTGAATCTCAGAGAGGCGGAGAATAGGCAGCTGCGTGGAACCTGCCCATCTCCAAACGTCCTCATGTCAGTCCGTAGAATGCAGGACGCAGATGACGAGGCTGGACAGACCCGCAGGCTAATGACTCAGCTAGCCTACCAGGCATCTAAGCTGCGAGACGCGAGGCCGGGCCACCAGCGCGGAGCCGAGACAGGAGGCAGGGTATCGCGCGCGCCCGGACCGCAGGCGGCCCCGGACCAAAGATCACACCGCTCCGTGGTCCCATCGTTCCCATCCCCAGCGACGAGACCCCCCGGGGCCCAGGACAGGCACACGGGAGGTTCGCGGGACCCAACAACACCCACCGACGACCTCCCTATGGCAGAGGATGTCGGTGGGAAAAATGTTTTATCAATAAAGCCGACCGGCATATACATCAGTACTGCCTCCCTCTGACTGAGTCTCATGTGGGGGTATGTAACCATGTCCACTGATTTTGAACTACTGATTGTGTTACTTTCTCGAGCATATACCGTGGGCTCCGCTAGGCCCCTGCCGCCCCCAGAGAAGGGCGTTCAAGCTGCGCTCAGCGGGCCACGGGCTCCGATTCACGGGTTCATGTTTTGCCCTCACCGAGAGAGGGCATGGCAGGAGGATCTGGTAATTGTATAATGTGTGTGCTCCGGGGCCGAAACGCTAGAGTAGCATCTCTTGAGCTACAAGGCTAACACGGGGTTTCCCCAATGCCAGGGGCTCATCCCCCCCTCCATGAGGCACGAGCCGAGGGAGGGGGCACAGCAGCCCGTGTCACGTGTGGTGAGCATCCTGGCCGTACTATATGACGTCGTGGCCTGCAGGAACACGTGGACCGCCCTCTGTCGCTCAACACGGAGTGACGCAGGGGTCCCCCACCGGCCCATTTCAGGCCACACCCCCCACCCTGCTATGAACACCAGGAGGGGGCGGGCCTGACGGATCTCGATGTTCCACTTCCATATATCCGCCCCTCACAGATTACAACCGCATCTGAAAGGAGCAGGGCCTATTGACAGATATATTTGGCTTGATAACACACAGCGCAGTTAGGTAACGCGCTGCAAATATTTTCCGGAAGCCACCACCATATCCGAGGCGTGACGGGGCAGTACGCTCTATCAGGTATACGGGGGATCTACAGAGGCACGCAAAGCGGAGGTGCACCTCTCTAGCTGAGATCGAGCGCGCAGTGGAGGTAGACCGCGCAAGGATCGCCACCAGGGGCAGTACTCCCCCTTAACTACTTAGTGCCGCAAGAAAACCCAGGCGGGGTGCGTCCCATTCCTGGATCAGCGCGTAGAATTAAACGAGTGCATATTCCACCGGCAGTATCTGATGCTGTCCACCAAAGGCAGCACCCGATGTGTCAGGGAAGGAGAACTGGGATTACTTTCTCATAGACCTGCCAGACGCATACTTCCACGTGCCCATAGTGTATCAGAACGAACAGAGGTTTCTAGGCCGCTTCGCAGTGGGAGAGAGGAATTACGAGTACTTGGAGTCTCCCCATCGGGTAAGCGCCACATCGCGCCTCGCTCCTTTTCCAAATGTGGTGAAGCAGCTTCAGGGAGCCGATCAGACTTGCGGGGTTAAGCATATTAACCTAAATAGACGATTGGTTAATACTGCCCCATCCAGGGCGAGCCGTGCGCCACACGCACTGGGGTCCCTGACCCACATACAGCGTCTGGGCTTATTGTGGGTGAACAGGGAAAGAGGCAAACTGTCCAGAGCCAAGCCCCAACCATGGATTAACACCTCGGTCTGCAGGCTAACCTGTGATATCCGTGCATCGGCATTGTCGTGGACATACGGATGATATTACCCTCTGGCCCTGGGAGGTTCCTGGCGGCCCCATAGTCCCCGCTCTGTCGCCCTCAGGTCCCTGCTGTAATCGATGGCAAGCGGCTCATGCAGTGTGCGGCTAGTGGCCAGCACCACATGAGAAATTTTCAGAGGTGGATTCCTCCGCGCCGCAGGCTTTCACCCCTCCCCGGGACGGGGGGAGGCAGATCTGGGTATACCCCAGGGTCAGCATCGGACATCAGTTACTGGCTCACACCGGGTCCTATTGCTGGGACGAGTACTCTGCCTGCTCAGTTGTCACACGACGCGGTGTTCCCAGGACGCGTCGCCACGAGAGATGGGGCGGGGTATTTCCCCCCCCCCCCCCTCCGGCCAGAGCTCTGTAGGAGGAGCTGGTGTCGGTGGACTCAACCCGTCACATCAACACTGCAGGAGATGGAGGCAGTCCACAGAGTGCTGCTGCACTTTGCCCACCAGCAGCAGTGGGGGAACACTGATGGAGCTCTCAGACAACACCACAGTAAGGTCTCCATTCTGAACAGGCAGGGTGGCCCCAGGACCCCCGCCACACAACGCATGGCGACGGTGACCTGCTGTGGGCGGCGCAATCACCTCCTGTCTCTCAGGGAGCGCCACGTCCCGGGTGTCCGGAACGTGGTATCCCGACAGAATGACCAGGGGGGGCCCACACCAGGACGGAGTTGTGGCCATGCCCCACGGGACGTCTGCGGAGATCTGCTGAGGTTCGGCCGTCCCTAAGATCCTACCTTTCTTCCGCCAGTGCAAGAAACGCACAGTGCCCGTCCCCTGGTTCGCCATACGGGCCGCTCCACGATCCGCCTATAGGCGAGGGACGCTCTGTCATCATTACCCCATGGCCTCAAGGGGTGCGGTCCTGTTGTAACTGCATTCCCACCGGTGCGTCTCCTCCTGCCGGTCCTGCAGCGGATGATCGAACAGGAGATGGAGATCGAGTGATTCTGGTGGCTCCGGACAGTCCGCATGCCCTGGAGGTTCCCCTTCCTGAGGGGCAATGGCGGAGATGTGAGCCCAGGGCCCTCCTCGGACGGCCGCGGGGCTCTAGTCCAAGGGGGCAGTTAGCCCAGATTTTCAAACGTCCGAAAAAACGTGTTAGGTGCCGCCGGCTCAGGGTTTGGAGGTTGAGCGAGGCGGAGCCTCGTAGATCTGGGGTCTTCCCCTGCGGTGGAGGAGACCTATTACAGGGAGCGAGGGCGCCGTCCACCGTGAGGGCCTACGCCCCGAGGTGGAGGCAATACGTGTCTGGTGCGATATTCCCCGTTCGCTAGGGATCACCAGTGTAGCCCGCTGGAGGGGGTCCTGGGAAACCTACAGGTAGCTTTCGACAAAGGGAAGGCTGGTCGCTACCCCCTTGGCAGTTGTATGCGGAGCCCATTCCTCGGGTCAACGACTGGGTTCGGTGGTGGGTTCACCCAGCCCGCTCACGACCCGTTGGTTAAAAACGTTTACTGCTGGTGGGAGGCGCGCATGAGGAGGCCCCCGCTCCAGAGAACGCACCGTTGATTAGGGACCTCAGGGTTGTCCTTAGGTGCTGTCGGGTCCGCCATTTGAACCGGCGGCGGAGGCGAGTACCCTGAGTGTATCTGCCTTTAAGGACGCCCTCTTACTGCGTTGGCGTCTGCTAAGAGGTGCGGTGCGATATATATGTGTGCGCACTATCCGACCATACTTCGTGCCTGTCTCTTTGGAGAGGACGACGCATGGTGGAATAGGTGGCCCAATCCGGCTTTTCCCCCAAGGACATCACGTCGGCCTTTAGGTCGAGAGTCCATCAGGATTAGGCCTTTCCACCCGCCGCCGGCATGCCTCCCCCGAGGAGGAGCGCATCAACCTACTGTGTCCATATCAGAATGCTGATGCATTACCTGTCCATGACGTCGTCATTCAGGTCGTTTGATCAGCTGTTTGTCTAGCATGCATCTGTCATTCATTCGCGTCGAAGACAGCTGAGAGGGTGCTAATCCACGTAAGTGGACCTTAGTGCCGGAAGTTTAAAGCGCACAGACAGAGGCAATGCTTTTAATAATCCAAAAAATGCCACATCAACATTTCAAAGACTGAAAAACAGCTAGCCTACACATTTATAAACTGAAATAAGTGTAGGGTTGAGGAACATCAAATGATCGATGCAAATAGCAGACAGACTGTGACGTGCGGTGAGGATTGTGATGTTTTTGGGGAGGCACGCGAACTTTAAATGTCAGGATTTACTAGCATTATTAATAATAAAAGAGCAATTTAATCACCCGGATGCAATAACATTCACAAACGTCCATGCTGTAAAGATGAGAGGAACTAGCTTCTTTTAATAATCTCACAACCAATCTAGTTTGCTGACTCCTGCTCCGCATCAAACAACATCTTTAAGAAGAACAAGTGGGGTGCGAGAGCGTGATCATGAGAGAGAGAGACGTGAGCAAGAGAGAGGACGGAGCAGAGCGAGAGAACGTGAGCAGAGAGAGAGAGCAGAAGAGACGTGAGCAGAGAGAGAAGAGACCGTGAGCAGAGAGAGAGAGACGTGAGCAGAAGAGAGAGAGACGTGAGCAGAGAGAGAGAGCAGAGAGAGACGTGAAGCAGAGAGAGAGAGACGTGAAGCAGAGAGAGAAGACGCGAGCAGAGAGAGAAGAAGAGAGGTGGAGCAGAGAGAGAGACGTGAGCAGAGAGAGAGAGCCGTGAGCCGAGAGAGAGAGCAGAAGAGAGCCGTGAGCAGAAGAGAGAGAGACGCGAGACAGAGAGAGACGTGAGCAAGAGTAGAGAGACGTGAGCAGAGAGAACGTGAGCAAGAGAGAGAGAGACGCGAGCAGAGAGAGACTTGAGCAGAGAGAGAGAGACGCGAGCAGAGAAAGAGAGCAGAGAGAGACGGAGCAGAGAGATTGAGACGCGAGCAAGAGAGACGTGAGCAGAGAGAGAGAGACGTGAGCAGAGAGCGACGAGAGCAGAGAGGAACGTGAGCAGAGAAAGAGAGGCTGAGCAGAGAGAGACGTGAGCAGAGAGAGACGGAGCAGAGAGATGAGGCTTGAGACAGAGAGAGAGAGAGAGAGGTGAAGAAAGAGGACGTGAGGTCAGAGAGAGAGGAGACGCGAGTGGAGAGAGAGAGCAGAGAGAGACGTGGCAGAGAGAGCGAGACGCGAACAGAGAGAGCGAGCAGAGAGAGACGTGACAGAGAGGAGAGAGACGCGAGCAGAGAGACTGAGCAGAGAAGAGAGACGTGAGCAGAGGAGAGAAGAGACGTGGGGGGGGGAGCAGAGAGAGACGTGAGCATAGAGATGACAGAGCATAGAGAGAGAGACGAAGCAGAGAGAGACGTGAGTCAGAGAGAGACGTTAGCAGAGAGAGAGAGCAGAGAGAGACGTGAGCAGAAGAGGAGACGCGAGCAAGAGAGACCTGAGCAGAGAGAGAGAGACGTGAGCAGAGAGAGAGAGACGTGAGGCAGAGAGAGAGAGGAGACGTGTCAGAGAGAGAGAGACCGTGAGCAGAGAGGAGATAGACGGTGAGCAGAGAGAGAGAGACGTAGGGCAGAGAGAAGAGGTGAGCAGAGAGAGAGGTGAGCAGAGAGAGAGAACGCGAGCAAGAGAGAGATGCGAGCAGAGAAGAGAGACGCGAGCAGAAGAGACGTGAGCAGAGAGAGAGAGAGAGACGTGAGCAGAGAGGACGTGGAGCAGAGAGAGAGAGACGTGAGCGAAAGAGAGAGACGCGAGCAGAGAGAGGAGAGCTGAGCCAGAGAGAGAGAGAGAGGTGAGCAGAGAGAGACTGAGCAAGAGAGAGAGACTGATCAGAGGAGAGAGAGAGGTGAGCAGAGAGAGAGAGAGAGAAGAGGTGAGCAGAGAGAGAGAGACGCGAGGCAGAGAGAGAGAGAGGGAGCAGAGAGAGGAGACGCGAGCAGTGTAGAGTGACGCCAGCAAGAGAGAGACGCCCGAGCAGAGAGAGAGAGATGCGAGCAAGAGAGAGAAAATGCGAGCAGAGAGAGAGAGATGTCGAGCAAGAGAAGAGTGAATGCGAAGCAGAGAGAGAGATGCGGAGCAGAGAGAGAGAGGCGTGTAGCAGAGAGAGAGAGAGAGAGACGTGAGCAAGAGAGAGGTGAGGCAGAGAGGAGAGAGATGCGAGCAGAGAGAGAGAGATTCGAGCAGATAGAGAGAGACGTGAGCAGAGAGAGAGAGACACGCGCAGAGAAAGAGACGTGAGCAGAGAAGAGAGGGCGCGAGCAGAGAGAGAGGACGCAGCAGAGAGAGAGACGCGGGCAGAGAGAGAGAGACGCGAGCTAGCAGAAGGAGACGCGAGCAGAGAGAGAGAGACCGAGCAGAGGAGAGAGAGCGAGCAGAGTAGATAGAGACTGTGAGATCCGCTGTCTATGGTCCGCGCTCGGAGCCCAGACGGCAGTGGCGTTCACATGTGGCTGTCAGAGCGGGGGCACAGCAGCTGCTTCCCCCCCCCGGGGCCAGAGCGGAGGTATTTGTAAGTAACGTTCGGATTTATCAAAACATAACACAATAATTTAACCGTATAACACTAGTGAATTCACCTAGAGTTTTTTCAGACATTCAAGACAAGAGTGATCTATAATAATTGTTTTAAGGAAAAAACAATTTTGCCACAATCAACCAAAAGATGTGCCTCAGACAAGAATCGAACCTGGGTTGCTCCAGGTCCCTGTAGTTTACGCTACCATTACGCCAACATTGCACCTCTGGGCTAGACAGGTTTTGCACGCAGTCATATACCTGAGCGTCTAAGTCGCTGGGCAAAGCTTAAAGCGGACTTAGCCTGCCACCTGTGGCGATAAGATGTACTAATTTTCACGCAGGCTGCGTGATTCCCGAGAAGCGTGAATGAAGTCGACAAAACGGAATGTGGGACCTACTGTAGATGTTAAATGCTGTCTTCTGCGATATATAGATGTTGATATGACTTGTGGAAGATCGTTGATGCTTATTGAGAATAGAAGGGGACCTAAAGTGGGAGCCCTTTTCATTATGCAATTTGTTGGCCTAGGAACAAGTGGACACAACATAGTGAAAATGGGCGGTGGTATCAAGACCTATTGGGGGGGTGGGGGGGCGTTAACTTGTCAAGTTAGAAGGGAGTGATCTACGAGACGCAAAGGCGTTGGATAGATAATGGAATATGGAGGCCCAGAGACATATTTTGGTCAAATCAAGAAAATACATCATGATACATTTTAACAGAGCAGTGGTGGTTGAGTACCTTGATCGAAACCCAGATGGATAGGGAACAAAATATGAAATGCATTAGTGTATTGATATAACTGTTGAAATCAAATTTTCGAAATACTTAGCAAACTGCACAAATGAATAGAAATTGGCCGAAATTGTTTTTAAGTCAGTGGAAGTGCATTTCAAGACACTTACCAATTTCATGGGTGGACTTTCAGTTATGTATCTGGTATTAAATTTTTTTGATATTTTTTTTGTTGTCCCGTTGATTGAGTTTTTGCTTCATGTCTGTCTTGTTGATGTTTTGCCCCTCCCTGATGTCTACACCTTGTCCACTGTGTTATTTTAACCCTGTGCTCATGTCCTCTTGTTGTCGGCCCATTGTTGTTTTCCCCCCTTCTCTTGTTCCCGGTTTCCAGTTTTTACTTTTTTTGGCATTTATTAAATTATATTACTTTTGCAGTTCTCTTTTGCGTTCATCTCTGACAACCAAGGATTAATCCAGACCACTGAGGCTCAACAACTGGGCAATGAAATTTTGGCGAATAACATGTGTTTTCCACCTCCACCAACTACATCAAGTGGTGCTCCTTCATCACTATCATTGAAATTTGCACCAATGTGTGTCCACTCAGTCATTCTAAAAAATAAATAACACGCAAACAGTAATTTAAAGAAATGTATAATTCAACCCAACTGTAGTTTCAGACAAATTGCCTGTACAAGTTGGGGTTAGCCAGTGGTCTATGTTTCTGTCTTACTGATTGTAACCTCGCCGGGATTTCCAATGCCTGGGTCGCGCTCTAATCTTTACATAACTACCCCAGAGAGTCGTAAATTAAGGACCAAATTTCGCATGAAATTTGGACTATCACAATTGGATTGGCTATGGGCGTCATAGTATATTCAAGATAAATGCTCTGGGCTGTTGTGCAGATGAATCGTACGGGAGGATCTTGGGAGTGACGTCGTTTGTTCATAGTTTATCCGCCGGATAGTCCTTCTATAAAACCAAGACATCAGCCACAGCGGCAGACATCCTCATCAGTTCCTGAAGGTTCGCAAGGTGTTTTAAAACTAGCTATCCATGAGGAAGGAAGGACGGAACACAACTGTGGCACTTGTGGGATCTCATCCAATTCTTGCAGGTAATTTGGTTCTGCTAGCTGGACTTGTGGTTCTGGGCAATGGCTCCCCCAGAGTCGATTGGCTGAACACAACGTCTGGGAGCGAGGCAAAGCTAACTCCTTCAGGAGATAACAAAAAGAAAATTCATCGAGCTATTACTTAAAGATCTCTCATTAAAACTGCAATCATAAGTACACAGACTAATAACCCCCCCTTCGCCCCAAAACAATATTGAATACTTTTAAAAGCTGAAATGTTATGTAAGTAAATGTACACAAAAATTCCTTATAAATATCCATCCCTTTTCTTCCCCCTTAATACATTTCCTGGATGGGGGGGTGGCAGTTCAGAGCTGCACCCGTTCACAAGCACCTCATTAGTAGTGTATATAAATAATTAAATCTACCTTATAACATGCATAGCCACTTAAAAGTATTAAATCTTTGTTAAAACTAAACTAACTAAAATCTTTAATAAAAAGACGGGGTAAATACTTTTTATATAATGAAGCTTGCAGTGTATCAGGAGTTAGATGAGTGAGGACACAACGCTGAATGCCATAATTAAGATTTATAAAATTAAGTCCAAAGGCAAAAAACACAAACTCCAAAATCCAAATTAACCAGGAACAGGACTGAACTTGACAAGACACTTAACCAGCAACAAAGGGAGAGTAAGCACAGGTACATATAGAACACAGACAGAACACAGAAGAAACACATCAGGGCGGGCAACAATCAACAGGGGAAACAGGACATGAAGTAAAACTGAAAAGAAACCGAGAAACTAATGTCAAAATGAAACCAAATACAGAAATAAAAACCACACCATGACATCAGTGGACCTCAGATCATCAGATAAACTTAACAGGCCTCACCAGAGGTAGTTGGGACGTCCTAGGAGCAGGTTAAAGATTATGGAGGACCTAAGTGTCCCAGAGGGTTCATAAAATAAAATAAAAGCGAATAAGCTAAATAAACAGGAACTGAGATTATTAAACATTCATAAAGCAGTATAAATAAAAGCAAAAGTATCTTACAAAATTAATGCGCCCAAACACTAATACTTTTTTTGCAAGAGGTCTTGGACGTTTTTCATGACATGGCTCAAACATGGATGGATTAAAGTGGATGTCAAAGCCTCTCCAAATATTGCCATAATTTAACATCCTATTTATAGGAGGTTTTCCAATGAGAGCCGACAAAACGTCGTGGGTCAGGGAATGCAGCAGAACCAAAGATCCATCGCACCACAAACATTTCAGGCCGTTACAAAGACATTTGTTACAAACTTTCTCATTGCATCTGACATAAATGCCTGTAAAAAGTAAATATAATGGATGGTGGGGTGTATCACAAGTGCAGACGTAGGCTATTGGCCAGTGGGGAGCAGCTTTTTGAGGGTTCTTACCACGGTCTCATTCCATAAAATGGCTTGTGTGTCTTCTCTGCACTATGCACCCTGTAGCATCCAGGTAAAACATTGTCCTCTTTGCATCTTGAATGGAAAATATATAGGCTTTTGGGACTACAGCATGATGGCCTATTAGGGTGTTGCCATGAATCTTCTGATTACATCTCCATCACACCTTTGGCTGTTCTGAAAGACATCAATTGTTTCATTGTGATAAGGTAAGATGTTTTTTTCCCCGCTGTACGAGGGCGTTGTCCACTTGCACCAACCTCAAATACAACTTCCAAAAGGTTCCTATTTCTCCAGGTACAAATTTACCTACAATTTTCTTGCCCTTGATCTCACTGGTCTGCATATTAACTATTCTGTGCGTGAGCCCCGTGACCAGGTAAGAGTCACACCGCCTTCAAACTGATGTCAGTAGCACTGGACTGAAGCTGTTACCGTACATCTTTAAATGTACAAAAAAAGCTGTACATGAAAAGTGCTTCTCTAGTTTTTGATGTTTTCAATAAATGCCTCTTGAATCCAAAACTGCAAAATGATGAACTGTCTTTAGTCCTCCGCATTAAATTTGTCCAATTGAAATCAGGAAAAAAATGATCTTTGCAATGATTTTCCAATTTTTGCCATCATTTTATTCCAAATATAAAAAAGGGGTGGGTTTGGTAAGTGGCAATGAAAGAATTTGTCTTTCTTCAGGCTTGAGACAGAGCCCAGAAATAGAAAAGGCCAATAAAAAAAAAAAAAACAAAGAAATAAAAAAAAAGCAATGGTGTGATAATTCAATTACTGTAATCAATCCAAGGCAAAACTCAACAGGTTTTATGAAAGAAGGCATATTTTTAAATAATTTACGTAACCTGGAGGTTTTTTTTCCCACAGGCAGACTAAAGTCGAAAAATTTAAATGAATAATATACCTGAGACTGAAAAATTCCATTTCCCATTTTGTACCGCAGTGCTTCGCTTTCCCCTGATATTGGGAGAATGGGGGGGAAGTTTTTTTCCACGCAGTCTAAAATAATATGATCATAACATTTTACAAATGTTACTCTATTTTCCATTGTCTAACGTTGGCACCTCTATGTCTCATCAGAAGAATCAGGGGAGTGGTTCCCAACAGCAGACCTAAAAATGAGAGAACCTTGCCATTCGATTACTCAAACTGTGGAAATAAATATCGTCCGAGTTTTACGATTTTAGCTGCATGTGTTTTGCATTATCCCTTTGAGGTCACTGAATGGGAGTGGGTCTTTGTCAAGTCTTAACAAATAGTATAATCTTTACACAAAATAGAGAAGCATCAATAACATATACGGGGGTGGAGGTCCCAGTAATAATAAAAGGTTAATATTACAGTGGTGGCGAACCTGTTGCCAAAAACTAAGACTGTAAATCGGTTTCTGCTCACAATTATGGTTAGCTTCCCCAGGGTACCCCGAAGCAGTATGCCTGCGGAAATTCCATGTATCCGGTCATCGTCAGGGCTCTGGTAAAGTTTTCTCATTGTTTGGTCTGCCAAGGGTCCATCAAAGTGATCAATACCAACTTCAAGTCGAAAGCCTTTGCACCCTCTCTTCCCACATTGGAGATAAAACATTCACTCTAGTCTATCAACCCGAGATTCAAGGTGCACACGAAAAACTCCATTGAACCATGAACCCACTAAACATCCGACTCCCACTCACCTCCAGATCACGTCCAATGCATCGCGTCAGGTCGGTCGTGACCTTTTATTTACGTCCGAAGACGACGTCTGTGCAAGGTGCGCATCTGACGTAATAACAATGACCTCCCATATACGTGGATATGACGTCCAATCCGACCTCCTCTAGGACGTGAAAACAGTCATCGGCCGTCCGACGCAGTACGTCTTGATCTAGCAATACCATATATAGGCTGTGATGCAATCTAGGTGTACCTGACGGTAGCGGTAGTGATTAAGCAAATGTGTGCAGCCTTGGGATACGTGTGTTCAAGTCCACGGGGAGGTGTATCAGTTATCTTTACTATGTGGTTTCGTTTTTAGCGACAATTTTTTCTGTTTGGTTAAAGACACATAAACACGCTCAACATAGGAATTACGTAGTGGAGCTAATCATAAAACTTGTGAATGTTTCATTTGTGTGTGGCTAACAATCTCCAAGTTTGTAAATATGGGTGAGCACTTGAGATTTATGCAAATGCATGGTTCACAAGTTTTATTATTAGCCACTACATATTCTTAGTTGAGTGTTATATTCGTTTTGAACCGAAAACAGAAAAATTGTTCGCTAAAAGTGAAAAGTCACAACATTTGTCCGACGGGATTGACCCTGCGTCGTTTGGCACTGAAGACTCATTACGGCACCGCTACACCAATGCCGAGGCATTTTTTCTGACGACTAGAAAAAATGAATAATAACCGCCTAAACAACCGACGCACGACTTATACGAGGTTACAGCCTGACAAATGAGTCGGTCGAGGACCCCTGTTTTCCCACGTCGAATCGACGTTAGGGTGGTGCATCTGACTTAAAGCAATGCCTTCACCCAGACGTAGAATTTTTTTTTTCTGTACCGCTGTCGCTGCCACTGCTTTATTTACTTGGAATCACCCTCGCTAAAGTAACACAGTCTGCAAAGTTTTTAGATATAGATTATCATTTCCACATTGAAAAGAGTGAGACAGAAAGTAAGTGTTTGTCTCACGTATACGTGAATTTGTTAAGTTTGATTTGTATATTAGCTGTATTTTGAATTGCCAGAGCATGAATCTATAATAATAACGGCTGGCACTGCACAGCTGAAAGGGAGTAGACACTTTTTTTAGTTTTTATGTTAAAGTTTAAAATATGATATGTTTTCATATTTCCAAACTATGTTTAGCACATTAGAATTTCTTAGGTTAGACTGTCCAACAAACACTGGAGTTAAAAAAGTTAAGAATTCTTGATTTTTAAATAATAATTCAATTATTAGCAAAGTGACTGTATAGTTCACAATGGTTTTAAAAACTGCAAAAAGATCAACAGTACTAGTAATCTAAGTTTAAAAACCAGGGAGAGCCGCTTTAATATTTGGGAACACTCCCATCATTTAACACCTGTGTATGTCATCAGTTTTGAGTTGAGTTCAAGGGTGGGACCATGTGGTACCATGTGGACCATAGGAGCACAAAGGAAGGATGTTACCTGCTGAGAAAGAGAGGTTTAATGTCTCATGTATTGCAAATGTTCATAAATGGATATAATTCTTCCACTGTCTTCAATGTCAGAGACTTTCACTTCTTCTCACTGTGGCTGTTTAAATGAGACCACTACAGTTTTATTTTTGTTATTGGTATTAGCTGCAAATATGAAATATCCATTCATCTGCTGTAGCAAGCAACTAGCGCTTGCAACTCTATTCAATTCATACCTTTTCTAGAAACTTTAAACAGCCATATTTAATTAACAATACATTACCCTTTGCAAGGCAGTCAATTATTGTGTAATCCATAGAGTATAATTTCATGAATTGTTGCAATAACAAAGGTTCTTGTGTATTCCAATGTGTCATGCGTGTGTTTGAGTCTTACAGGGTCAGACTGGTGTTTTGAAGTGTTCAAAGGTAAGAATCAACACTCTCACACCAGGATTGGTTCTCTGTATAATTATGGGTATTTAGAAATAAACCTTTAATTTGGTGTATGTCTCTTTGAAAACACTTTTCTCAGATTGTTGCAGCAACTCACTCTAGATGAGGAAAAGGAGCAACAGGGGAAAATGCCCCCTCGGAAATGGCAACATGTGTAGATAATACAGGGTAAGTAGCTTTCAGGGCTCATTTGTGTCCATGGTGCAAAACAAATGCACTTTGCAATTGTTTTTATACATGGAATTACACCAATGACCAAACCTTATCCCAAGTTCTCAGACCAAGTGTCCTTCCAGTGTCTCAAGCGAGGGCAGTGGCAAGGTTTGTATCACATGGGGATGGATCGAGTGTTTGAGGCATTAATAGAAATTATGTGTTGTTATATCACTTTGCCACATTATGTTGAAACTAAAACAGGTTTCCACATTTTCAGGTGCTGTGCGGGACCTTGTGATGAGAGACTGAAGCCAAGAGAGGACACATGTTGGAACACCTCAACATTCAATAAAGGCATTCTTCATGCCTTTTCCAATTGTGTTTTTACATCTGGGAACCTAGAGTGTAGCGGTGCCTGTGTTTAATACTGATCCAAACAATAGGTGCTACTATCATGTATTTTTTACTTTGGCATGAACTGTTCAAGTACAGTAGTAGTTCATAACACTGTGCCCCTGTGTGCTTTTAACTTGTACGTTTGATGGAGAGAAACATATTTTTAATGCAGCTCCATTTGCAATAATGACTGATATCCTACGACTACAGTTGTTCTAAGGATTTTTGAATGCGGTGTTTACGGTTTATTGGCCCGAGGTCAGAACTAAACATGTTAAAGCTGCATTCAATTCACAAGGCAAAATCTGGAACGGTCTTCCTGGAAATGTGAGACAGGCTTTCTTCTTTGACAAGTTAAAAGCCAGGTTTAAAACAACTCTGTTTCTGCTTCAACTGAGAGATTTTATGAGAGATTGTATTTTTATCTTTTTAAATTTACTGTCAATATTTAAAATGTAATGCCATGTTTTTATTGGTTTCTATCTTTTGTTCAGTGCTTTGAGTTTCCTTTTTGTTTTGACTGTGCTACAATTAAACTTGCCTTGCCTAATTGCAAAAAGTTATGTCTCGACCAGTAAGTGATTCGGCAGAGGTTAAGTGAAGTCCAATAGAACTGTAAATTGGACGACATATAAACGCAATATTTTGGTCATATAAGACGTCGAGAGGGACGTCGGACCCGACCGGTTCGTACCACAGTTGCAACCTTGAAAGACGTTGCCGCACGTCATTTAACGTCCTGATAAAGTCCTGATGACGTTGGAAAATGACAGTGTTTTTACAATCTGCATGCTTAGTGGGAACACCGGAAAACAAAACGTCATATGAAGGCAATATTTTGGTCTTCTAGACGTTAATATGGACGTCGGACCCGACCCGGGTTCTGTACCAACGATTGCAACCTTGGAATGAATCGTCCAGATGACAGATGTAATTACGTTGTTTGGACATCGGCTTGCTTAGTGGAACGACTGACAACGAACGTCATAAACGTCAATATTTTGGGTCATATGAGCCGTTGAGAGGACGTCCAGACCCGACCGGTTTCCGAACCACATCAAACCTTGAATTGACGTGCCATCACGTAACATTTGGAGGTTGAGGTTGACGTCGGGAAACGACGTCGAGAAACGTCAATCATCAGCACCCCCAGTGACCTAATATTCGACGTTCAAATTACGTTGACTTCAACGTCGGCTTGCTGTAGTGGGCAGTCCATGTGTGAAGCACTGCTTTGAGTCACAAAAAATGAAAGGGGGCCCCTTGTGCTGTTGCTGCTGGAGGAAGCTGTGCAGGAGTGGTTGAGGTTCAGCCCACCCACTAGTCTTTGGGCCAGGAAGTCTGAGGTAAGTAAGTAATCGTTATTTATTGTACCAGTCTTTTCAACTGCAAATCAAGAGTCCTCAAAGGCGGTTTAACAATTGTTATTTGGGGCATTTGCTGCTCGCTCCACACAGAGATGGGGAGCGGGGTCCGCCAGTATAGAGGCGGCAGGTCCATACCTATTGGGTACATAATTTTAGTGGTATGGGAAAACCGGTGTACCTGAGGAAACCTAACGAGACATCACGGGGAGAACATGCAACTCCCATTCAGAAAGGCCCTGGTCCGACCGGATTTCGAACCCAGGACCTTCTTGCCTGAGAAGGCGAGATGGCTATCCACTCCAGCCCACCGTGCCGCCCCAGGACCTTTTGGACAAGTTTCTAAAAGAGCACCTCATTAAACTCAAAGACTGTCAAAACATCCCAGATATTCCACTACTACACTTTGGGATCGGTTTAAAACTAGCTTGCTACCCCACTTTGTCTTGGCGTCTCCTGACCGAAAGAAAGCTGCAATTTGACAAGAAGGCTTATTGTCAACATCGTCTAGCCTGGTGGACTACGGCGCTCGAACGGCGCTACTTCTCTTAACCAATACCAGCTCAGCATTTGTCCACTACATCTCTGTGCCTTATGTTGTATACCAGAAGCTGAGTGGACACCAACTACTCATCACGACACCGACCGTAGGCGGGCGCTCAAGGGGTCTGCTATGTGAATATTCTGAAGCTCTACAGCACACGGAGTGACCAGCAACACCGGCCAGTTCCCTGCGGTGATGAGAAGGCATCTCCTGTTGTTGGCTTACACCAAGGTGAGTTCTGACTGAACCTGAAGAGGCTGAAAAAGTGGGAGTCTCTATGAAATCTTTGTAAAACGAACCCATGATTGCACCCTCTCTAATACTCTAGAGCCACAAGAACAATGATTGTTTCAAATTATCCTGGACGAGCCCCCAAGTTTGTGTATCGACCAAGATAGATGAAACAATAATTGAACTGAGGAGGCAGCTACACAGAGACAATGTGGCAGTAAAAAACTATAGTTTGGATGTCTGTTGCTACTAACCGCTCATATGAAGAAGACTGTGTTCCAGGGAGTGGAAAAACCGTAAGAATTTCAGATCATGCTGCAGAGTGGACAACTCAAGATACGCTGCTCAGCGGGGTTCGTCTTTCACGACCCGCGTGAGGAAAAAGGTGGGAATTTCCTGCCGGAGCTGAACCCCCCACCTCCACCGCAGCTCCCCGCACGTACATTTTGGACATGCACAGTAGCGAAAACAAACAACAAAGGCGCGGGTTACACAAACTAGCTTGTGGGGGCTTTGCGAGCTCGGGAGAGAGTGGATAATTCTACTCCTTTCGTTCATCCAAACGAGACCTCAGCACAAAGTTGTCGCTTCAGTTTCCATTCTTCACAACTGCTTGTTAAAATTACAGAATGATGTTGGTGCGCTTCCGAGGGTCTGGCACAGGAAGTGGGTAATCAACTGCCAGAGGGGGGTTTCTTACCATCTACTGGCCGGGCCGCTAGAACTACATGTTTTTCAACCTTGTAAGAACCTGAGAAAATTTGCATTAGAGCCTGGTCGTTTCTGCTAATAGCCTGGAAATGTTTGCGCAGCGGCTCAGATAAATCTCAGCCGAGTCACTCAGTGGGTATGGCAATTTCCTTTTATAAAAGCTAAACAAAAAAGAATAACAGTGGTGGGAGTTGGCGTCGCCCAGTTGTGCCAAAATAACAAACTCAACAAAACAAGTCCAACAAAAGGAATGAATCAAAAAATGCCTAAGTCGTTTAGACCGTAAATAAGAGTCGGCGTGTAAAACAACAAGGATGGCAACAACTGGCTAACTAATGCATCAAACAAAAACAGCTGAGAGAGAGAGAGGGAGAGAAAATGAGGGCCAATACTATCAGATTCCCATTGGCAAGACCCTCCATCAAAACGTCTATACTGGAGGACCAAAAGTTTGCTCTTGGCCAAAGCTCCGTTTCCACATGTTGTGTCGAAATTCTGAGGGGGGTGAATTTTTTTTTGGTCCACTCTATTTTACTTTGCTGTGAATGTTGAAGCTCCGCGCTAAGGCATGTGTTTTTTTCCATAGACGTAATATATTAACGGTCAGAGTCACGACCCTATCCCGCCGTTCTAAACAAATGGCCATAAAAATGTGCTCTACTGTAACGATCCAAATTGGCCCGCTGAGAGGTCCCCCCACAAGAAAAATGTGGAAATACGCTTCGGGCATGCGCCAGCCGGTCGCAGCCCCATTCATTTGAACGAGAGACTTTCAAACATTCACCACTCAGCAGTAAACTAAGTGACAAAAAAAATTCCCCCCCCCCCTTTCATATGTTTAATATATGTTTACAATGTATTTGAAATATAGGTTAAATAATAGAAACAGTCATTATAAATATAATATTTAAATATATATATATATGCAAACATGTGTATGGCAATTTAACACAGACTAATGGGCATCTATCAAAAAAGCCAACTTTATTTCTTTAAATCAGATACAAAACAAATCCAGAGGAAGTTGAGGTAGAGGGTACATTTTAACATTGCAACATCTAGTGCAAACTTGAAACTCACTTCCTGCAAAAAAAAAAAGGTTGGCAAGTACAAAACTTAAATCAATTACAAACTTTGCGCTTCACCTGGGTCTTAGCTCGCAAATTCCACTATTTATGACTTTCTCACAGCAGCGTCTATGGCCGCAAGGGAAAACTGTTTTACATCAACAGCATCTGTGGAACTGAACACCGATTACCCACCTCAAAGCAGCCTGCTTAAATCATCCCGTCCCCACTTCTTCCTCCTGCCCCATAGCCAGCCCCCCCCGCTCAGCCTACCCTCCTGGGCATATGCCATCAAAACTGGAAAGACAGAACCTACTCTAAGCATAATTTTACCTTGGCAGAGCTTGAATTTTCCTGCGGGTCGGAGAGCCTGCCGATGACGCTCGGCATTAGGAATTCCTATTTTGCTGAACCCCCTCCATTCCAGGTTGGACTTGGAGGAGAACTTTCAACATCAAAGACCCCACAGTACACCCGAGCCATACATTGGCGGTGGTACAAGTTTTTGCCGTCTCCCCCAACAATGTGATGAGATAGTGACATCTTCGTTCCCGATTTTCACCTTTAAAGTATAGAAAATGACACATAAGCAGTGATGAAAAAAGGAAAGTCACTACAAGCATTAGAATGGATACACACACAAGCAATAAGAGGGCTAAAAAGGGCAGTATGTTTTTGTGTTAAAGGGTTTTTACAGGCGCGCGCATACGTCATAATTTCCCATACATTTCCATTTAATGCCAGTTTTGAATCTCTACTTTAATGCAAATGTAAATATTTTAAGGCCTTGATTTTGACAAATTTCACTAAAGAGCTACTAAACACCCCTTCCAGTATCGATACTCCACCCACTCCACTCCCAAAATTAAAAAAAACTCAGAGAAAGAGGCATGGCGAGAGGCTTGTGGGGAGACGCGGGGAGGGGGAGTGGGTGTGAAGCGGTCTCTGCTCGAGTTGCATTATTTAGAGACGGAGAGGTCGGGGATGTGAGGGCGGGGCTCACGCCAGCGGGTCCTGTAGATCAAATACCCCGTCTCGGTTCTTCCCTCCTCCTTCCTCGCCCTCTCCCTGGCCGCCTGTGACCGGACATGTTGTCGCGCGGACATTCACAAATCGGCTACTGAACTACTGATAAAGTAACTACACTGAAACGCTGGCGACTGAAAAATAAAAACTATCTAAAGCTATGCTAATAAATTGCTAACCGGAAAATTCGATGTAAAACGCTCGCCCGCTATTCCACCCTCTAACTCGCTAACGGGGGCGTGTGCGAGTCTTTGGCTGCTTTATACACCGAGCTGCAGGAGCGGCGGACGTTACACAGCTGGCAGAGCAATGGGGAGGACCGGCACGAATTCAAATGTAGTGTAAGCCAAAAATTTAGAGAGGGCCGCTACACAACGGTTTTAGGCTTAAAATGAATTTTATCTATTTTTGGCACTAAAATGTCCAAAAAAAATTACCAGGACTTGTAGAGAGCCTATAAGAAAAAGAAAAACATATTTAGCAGTGTAATAAGCTCAAAAAAGTTGATTTGGTGCTTAGTTGTCCTTTAATTGACCGAAAAGTTTTTAATGCCAACCCGCAGAAACCCTGTACACACAAAAATGACAATTAACTAAAACTTACGTGAGAAAGGTCCTGCAAGGTGTGAAAGTGACGTTTCACTGGCCCGTCACTACTCAGTAACGTGTGCATCAGCATGTTTGGGTGGGGTGGTTGTCAACTCGTTGGGTGACGGTGCTCATGGAGACAAGCTTTCTCACCTCCAACACCGCAAGCTGGAAATTTCTGAAAAAAAAAAAAAAAAACTACAAGATTTTACAGACAGCAACCATGAAGACCAATATGTCCAAGAAGCTACACATCAAATTGAATGTATAAAAAACATTTACAAGAGCAAGTTATAAAATGAACACTGACTTCATGGATACCACATGTGTCAAAGTCAAGGCCCGCTGGCCAACTCCCAATCCGGCCCGCATATAATTTTACAGGGCCCGTTGCCATTGCCAATTAGACGCACTTTACGTCAATGCGGTTCCGCTATTTTTCATAGTTCCCAGATGTCTATTATACTCACATATGTTTGGGGATTAAGCTTGAGCGCATATGAAATCGAGCCAGCAGTGCAGCAGCGCTCTCAGAATGTTTGAAACAGCTAGATGCACTTTTTTGTGCCTCTTTTTTTCTCAGCTTTTTGTGATTTCAGTAAAACTGTCCCTCACTCAACTGGGGATTACAAGCCTAGACAACAAATTCTGTTTGCTGTGGAAAGTAGACAGTATTCTTTCAGAATCTGGGTTTTCGGATTTCAGATAGTCATAGTAAGTACACAAAAATCTGTGGGTCCCTGAAATAATCTATAAAAATCATCAGAAACGCTGGCCAATATGGGAGTACCTGTTCTGAAATAGGACGGACTAGGCAATGATTAAACACATTGAACCAGTCCGGCCCTCTGCTCGCAGCAAATTTGTTTTTTTTGGCCCCTCTGATGTATTTGACTTTGACATGCCTGGATTGTAGACTATATCATGCTCATTTACCATGGCTCATTTCACAGTAAGCAATTTATATAATAAATACAGATTGTGGCTGATTGTTATAACTTGCACAATAGATAGACAAAATGCAACCGCATTTTCTGTTCTTGCTAAGTTGTGCCATGTGGTACAAAATTGATGGTATAATTCTCGATACTTGCCTTTAACTACCATGGACCGCAGGTTAGAGGTTTCCTTATGTAAGGCCGTGATCCTGGGCTCTGTCAACCTATAGTAAAGTCATCGCTTTCCCTGGCTTGATGACGTTGCTGGACCTGGGCTGAACCTCAACCCTCCTCACAGGCTTCTCTCACCGCAAAACAGCACAAGGGGCACACTTTCCAATTTCTTTTGTGACTCAAAGCAGTGCTGCTCCTCAACATGGTCTTCCCACTAAGCAAGCCGACGTTGAAATCAACGTATTTTGAACGTCGAATATAGGTCACTGGGGGGTGCTGATGAACTTATTCTCGACGTCGTGTTCCCGACGTCACCTCAACCTCCAAGTGTAACGTTGATGGCACTCCAATCAAGGTTTTGAATGGTGGTACGGAAACCCGGTTCGGGTCTTACGTCCATCAACGTCTTCATATGACCAAAATATGGGACGTTTATATGACGTTCGTTTTTCAGTCCGTTTCCCACCAAGCAAGCAGATGTCGAAAAACAACGTAATTCAACGTCATCTGGGACGTTCTTTCAAGGTTGCAATGTGGGACATGACCGGTCCGGGGTCCGACGTCCTATCAACGCTTATATGACCAAAATATTGCCGTTCAAAATGAGTCGTTTTCCGTTGTTCCCACTAAGCAAAGCATATGTCCAAAACACTGTCATTTTCAACGTCAATCTGGACTTATCTGGACGATTCCAAGATGACGCGCGGCCACGTTCATGCTCAAGGGTTGCAATGTGGTACCGAACCGGTCGGTCCGACGTCCCTCTCGACGTCTATATACCAAAATAATGACGTTTATATGACGTCCATTTACAGTTCTATTGGCCCTACTTAACCTCTCTGAATCACTTACTGGTCGAGACATACTTTTTGCAATAGGAAGGCCAGTTTATTTGTATAGCACAGTCAAAACAAAAGAAAACTCAAAGCACTGAACAAAAGATAGAAACAATCAACAAGGCATTACTATTATAAATATTGACAGTAAATTAAAAAGATAAAAATAAAATCTCTTCCTAAAATCTCTCAGTGAAGCAGAAACAGAAGTGTTTTAAACCTGGATTTTGAACATGGTCAAAGAAGAACCTGTCTCCATCTCACATTTCCAGGAAGACGTACCAGATTTTAGCCTGTGAATGCTGAAATGCAGCTTTAATCAAGTTTATTCTTGAACTCGGAGCAATAAACATAAACACAGCATTCAAAAAAACCTTAGAACACTGTAGTAGAAGGTTATCAGTCGTATTAGGCAAATGGGAGCCTCTGCATTAAAAATCATGTTTCTCCTCTACATCATAGTTACCAAGTTTAAAGCACACAGGAGCACAGTGTTATGAACACTACTGTACTGAACGTTCATGCCAAAGTATAAATAAACATGATTGTAGCACCGATGTTTGGATCAGTATTAAAACAGGCACACGCGTACACTCTAGGTTCCCCAGGATGTAAAACACACTCTGAAAGGCAGAAAGAATGCATTATTAAATGTTGAGGTGTTCCAACATGTGTCCCTCTCTTGGTCTTCGTCCTGCTCATCACAAGGTCCAAGCACAGCACCTGAAAATGTGGAACATGTTTAGTTTCAACATAATGTGGCTAAGTGATATAACAACACAAACTTTCTATTAATGCCCTCAACCACTCGATCCATCACCATGTATACCAAACCTGGCACTGCCACCGCTTTGAAGACACTGGAAGAATGACACTCTGTCTGATAAACTTGGATAATGCAGTGGTCATTGGAAGTAAATCCATGTAAATGAAACATTGCAAATGTGCATTGGTTTTGCACATGGACACAAATGAGCCCTGAAGCTATTCTTACCCGCTGTATTACTCGACACATGATTGCATTTCCGAGGGGTCATTTTTCCCTTGTTGCTCGTTTCCTCATCTTGAGTGAGTTCTGAACAATGCTGAGAAAAAAGATGTTTTCAAAGAGAATACACCACCATATAATGGTTTTTTCAAAAACAACATAAATAATACCGAGACAATCAATGTTGAGAGGTGTGATATCTTACCTTTGAACACCTTCAAACAGTCTGACACCTGTAAGACACAAACACACATGACACATTAGATACACAAGAACATTAGTAATTGCAACAATCATGAAAATTAACTCTCTATGGATTTCACAATAATTTGACTGCATAGCACAGGTAAATGTATTTTAATTAACATATGGCTGGTTTTTAAAGTTTTATAAGAAAAAGTACGAAATTGAATAGAGTTTGCAAGCGTAGTTAGCGTGCGACCAGCAGATGAAATGATATTTTATATTTGCAGCTAACCAAACAAAAATAACAACTGTAGTGGCTCATTTAAAACAGCCACATTGAGAAGAAGTGAAAGTCCTCTGACACTTGAAAGACCTGGGAAGACATTACATCCATTTATGAAACAAAGCAATACTGAACAGTAAACTCTCTTTCTGCGCAGGTAACATCTGTGTGTGCTCCAATGGTCCCACATGGCCCACATGGTCCCACACCTGAACTCAACTCCAACTGATGACATCACAGTGTCGAATGATGGAGTGTCCCCCATATATTAAAGCGGATCTCCCTGTTTTTAAACTTACGTTTAACTAAGTACTGGTTTGTCTTTTTGCAGTTTATAAACCATTGGAAATATACAGAACTTTGATAATAATTGAATTATTTTTAAAACGTCAAGAATCGTAAAAACCTTTTTAACACATAGTTGGTTTGGACAGTCTAAACTGAAGATTCTAATGTCGCAAAAATAGTTTGGAAATATGAAAACAATAACAGATTTTTAAAAACTTTAACTTAAAAACTAAAAAAGGGCGTCTCCCTTTCACTGAGGCAGTGCCACCGTTATTATCTAAGATTCATGCACTGGCAATTCAAAATGACAGATTAATTACAAAATATACTTAAACAAATGCCACGTATACTGAAAAACAACTTACTATTCTTCTCCAACTCTTTTCAATGTGGAAAAAATGATACAATCGAAACTAAAAACTGTGCAGAAGGTGTACTTACTAAGAGAGGGTGATTCCAAGTAAATAAAGCAGGGCAGCGACAGAGGTACAGATTCAAACGGCTTGGAAGGCATAGCTTTACGTCCAGATGCACACCCTACTCGATTAGACGTGGGAAAACAGAAGGTCCTGGGGTCCGACTCCATCGTCATGCTGTAACCTCGGATAAGTGTAGGCGTCGGTTTTAGGAATGTTTTATTCTAGGTATTTTCACATAGTCAGAAAAAATGCCTGGGCAGTGGTGTAGCGGTTGCGTATGAGACGTCAGTCGCGAACGACGCAGTTCAAATCCCGGTCGGAATATGTTTGACTTTTCACTTTTTAAGCGAACAATTTTTCCTGTTGGTTAAAAACGAATAAACACTCAACATAAAGATTATGTAGTGGCTAAATAATAAAACTTGTGAACCCATGCATTTTGCATAAAATCTCAAGTGCTCACCCCCTATTTACAAACTTGAGATTGTTAGCACAACAAATGCATACATTCACAGTTGTTTATTAGACCACTACGTAATCCTATGTTGGGTGTTTATATTAGTCTTTAACCAAACCGAAAAATTTGTTCGCTAAAAATCGAAACAAATAGGTAAAGATAATGTTACCACACACTTGGACTTGAAACACAACGAATCCCAGGCGCACACCTGTGCTTAATCACTACGCTACCGTCGGTCACCTAGATTGCTTCACAGCCTATATATTGTATTGGCCTAGATCAAGACTAGCACTGCGTCGGGAAGGCCGATGACCTGTTTTTCCACGTCCTTGTAGGAGGTCGGATTGAACGTCATATCACGTATATGGGAGGTCATTGTTTTACGTCCAGATGCGCACCTATGCACAGACGTCGTTTTGGACGTAATAAAAGGTCCACGACCGACCGACGCGATATTGAACGTGATCTGGAGGTTGAGTGGACGTCCGATGTTTAGTGGGTATCATGGTTCACTGGAGTTTTTTTTTTTCGAGGCAAACCTTGACTCTCGGGGTGAGAAGACTAGAGTGACATGTTTTTATCTCCAATGAGGGAAGTAGAGTGGTGCAAAGAACTTTCGACTTGGAAAGTTGGTACCTTGATCACTTTGGATGACCTGGCAGACCAAACAATGAGAAAACTTTACCAGAGCCCCTGACGATGACCGGATACATGAATTTTCCGCAGCGCAAACTGCTTCGGGGTACCTGGTGCTGCACATAATTGTGAGCAAAACCGTTTTACAGTCTTAAGTTTTTTTTGGCAACGTCCCACACAGTCAATAATTAACCTTTTATTATTACTGGGACCGTACTCCCCCCCGAATAAGTTATTTGATGCTTCTCTATTTTTGTGTATAGATTATACTATTTGTTAAAGACTTGACAAAGACACTCCCCATTCTGTGGACCTCAAAGGATAATGCAAACACATGCAGCTAAAATCGTAAAATCCGGAACGATATTATTTCAAAGTTTGGTATTAGAATGGCAAAGGATCCCCTATTTTAGTCTGAAGTTGGAACCACTCCTGATTCTTCCGATGAAACATAGAGGTGCAAAAGTTAGAAGACAATGAAATAGAGTAACATTTGTAAAATGTTCCCTGATCATATTATTTTAGACTGACGTGGAAAAAAACCTTCCCCCATTCTCCAATATCAGAGGGAAATCGCAGACACTGAGTAAAATGGGAAATGAATTATTCAGTCAACAGGTATAATCCATTTAAATTTCCGGACTTTAGTCTGATGTTGGGGAAAACCCGCCATGTTAATTAAATAATTTAAATATGCTTTCTTACCATAACAAGTTGGATTTGCTTGATTGAATTACAGTTTAATTTGAATTATCACAACCATTGCTTGTGTCTTTTATTTCTTGTTGGCCTTTTTCTATTTCTGGGGCTCTGTCTCAAGCCCCTGATAGAAAGACAATTTCTTCATTGCCACGTACCCCAACCACCCCTTTTTTATATTTGGAATAAAATATGATGGCAAAAATTGGAAAAATCATGCAAAGATAATTATTTTCCCTGATTTAATTGGACAAATTTTAATTTGCGGCAGGACGAAAGACAGTTCTTCCATTTTGCTGTTGGGAATCAAGAGGCATTTATTGAAGAACATCAAAAACTAGAGAAGCCGTCTTTTCATGGTAGCAGCTTTTGTACCTTTAAAGACTGTACGGTAACAGCTTCAGTCCCAGTGCATACTGACATCAGTTTTGGAAGGCCGGTGTGACTCTTACTGGTCACAGATGGCTCACCTACGCACAGAAAAGTTAATATGTCTGACCAGTGCAAATCAAGGGCAAGACAAATTGTAGGTAAATTTGTACCTGAAGAAAAATAGAACCCATTTGGAAGTTGTATTTGAGTCTGGTTGCAAGGACACAAGCCCCTCGTAGCAGAGACAAAAAATATACCTTAATCACAATGACACACATTGAATGTCTTTCAGAACAGCCCCAGACTGGTGCTGAGGAGAGTAATGCAGAAGAATAATGCACCCCCTAAAGGCATCATGCGGTAGTCCAAAAAATACTAAATATTTTCCATTCAAGATGCCAAGAGGGACATAGTGTTACCTGGATGCTACAGGTGCAAGTGCAGAGTAAACACACAAGCCAGTTTATGAATGAGACCGTGGTAAGAAAACCCTTCAAAAGGTGCCTCACCACTGCCAATAAGCTACTTCTGCTACTTGTGATCACAAACCACACCATCCATAAAAATACTTTTTACAGGCTCTTTATGACAGTATGCAATGAAGGAATGGGATTTGTAAAAAATGTCCTGTAAAGAGCCTGAATGTTTAGTGTGCGATGGGGATCTTTGGTTCTGCTTCATTCCATGACCACGACAGTTTTGTCCGGCTCTCATTGGAAGAACGCACCTCCATAATATGATGTGTAATTTGGGCAATATTTTGGAGAGGCTTTTGACTTCCACATCATCCATCCATGGTTTTGAGCCATGTAATGAAAAACGCCAAAGACCTCTGCAAAAAAAGTATGTGTTTGGCGCATAGTAAATATTTTTTTTTTGTAAGATAACCTTTTGATTGTTAAATATACTGCCCTTTTAAATGAATGTTTTAATAATTCCAGTCCGGTTTAGTTCATCTTTTCGCTTTTTATTTTTTATGTTTATGAACCCTCTGGACACATATCATATAGGTCCTCAATAATCTCTTACTGTCCTAGGAGTCCAAACTACTCATGGGGAGCCATGTAAGTTTATCTGATGATGCTGAGGTCCACTGTGTCCATGGTGTGGATTTTTTATTTCTGTATTGGTTTTCATTTTGACATTAGTTCTCTGTTTCATTTCAGCTTTTACTTCATGTCCTGTTCCCCTGTTGATTGTCTGCCCCGCCCTGATGTGTTCTTACTGGGTCGTCTGTGTCTATATGTACCTGTGCTTCTCCATCCGCCTTTGTTGCGTGGTTCAATGTCTGTCAATTCCGTCCTGTTCCTGGTTACTTATGGATTTTGGAGTTTGTGTTTTTTGCCTAGACTTAATTTTATTAAATCTTTATTATAGGCATTCCTCGCGTTGAGTCCGCACTCATCTCACCTCAATGATACACTGCAAGCGTCAATTATATAAAAGTATTTACACCAGTCTTTTTATTAAAGATTTTAGGTTAGTTTAGTTTTTTTATATCAAATATTTAATAATTTTACATGCTATGCATGTTATTAATGTTAGATTTTTAATTATATATATACACTACTAATTAGAGGTGCTTTGTGAACTGGTGCACGTCTGAAAAACCCCGCTGGGGGCCCACCTCCCCCATCCATAAATTTATTAAGGGAAGAAAAGGGATTGATATTTATAAGGCAATTTTTGTGTACATTTACTTACATACATTTCCAGCTTTTTAAACTTATTCAATATTTTTTGGGGCAAGGGGGGGGTTATTAGTCTTGTATTTTGATTGCTATATTAATTGAGGATCTTTAAGTAATACGTCGAAGAAATTATCTTTTTTTTTAGCTCCTGAAGGAGGTAGCTTTGCCTCGATCCCACCGTTGTGATTCTGGCCAAGCGACTTGGTGAGCATAGGCAGAACCACACGTCCAAAACATACCCTGCAAGAATTGATGAGATCCCTCACAAGTGCCTCATTGTGTCCTCCCTCTCCATCTCAAGGGTAGCTAGTTTTTAAAACACATTTGGCGAAACCTTCCAGGTACGGATAGGATGTCTGCCGCTGTGGATGATCGTCTGGTTTTCTTATAGAAGACTAGCCGGACGGATAAACATGAACCAACGACGCACTCCAAGATCCTCCTGTATACGATTCCATCGGCACACAGCCCAGAGCCAATTATCTTGAATACTACTATGAGTCCATACCAGATCCAATTTGTGATTAGATTTCCAAATTCATGCGAACATTTGGGCCTTAATTTACAGACTACTGCTGGTATTTATGTAAAGATTAGAGCGGCGACCACATTGGTAATAGCCCCGGCGAGGTTACAATCAGTAATACAGAATCATAGACCATGTCTAACGCAAAACTTTGTACAGCAATTGTATGAAACCGCAGTGGGTTAAATATACATATATAAAATTACTTACGTTTGCGGTTTATTATCTTTTTCAGAAATGACCTGTGTGACACACCATTGTGCAACATTCATGAAGGATTGAACGGAGCACCACTTGATGTAGTTGGTGGAGGTGGAAACATGTTCTATTCGCCAAATTCATGCCCAGCTTGTTGAGCCCTCGTGGTCTGGAGTAATCCTTGGTTGTCAGAGATGAAAACCGCAAAAGCAGAACTGCAAAAGTAATATAATTTAATAATTGCCAAAAAAGAAATACTGAAACCGGGAACAAGAGAAGGGGGGAAAACAATCAATGGGCCGACAAACAAGAGACATGAGCACAGGTCGAAATACACACAGGTGGACACAGTGTAGCACAACAGGGAGGGGCAACAATCAACAAGACAGACAGGAAGCAAAAACTCAACATCAAGGGAACAACAAAAACTATCAAATTAAACCAGATTCAATCACCAGAAAGTCCACACCATGAAATGGGTACAGTGTATTGAAAACACTGTCCACGGACTTAAAAAGAGGCAATTTTCGGCCAATTTCTTTCTATTATTGTGTGCAGTTGCAAAGTTATTTGAAAATTTAATTTTCCAACATTTATATCCCTACACAATGCATTGCATATTTTGTTCCAATCCATCTGGGGTTTTCGATCAAACGGTACTCAACCACCCACTGCTCTGTTAAAATGTATCAATGATGTATTTTTCTGATTTGACCAAAATATGTCCTCTGGGCTCCATATTCCATGATCTTTCCCAAAAGCCTTTTGATCTAGTAGAAACACACTCCTTCTACTGACAACTTAACGCAATAGGTCTTGATACAACGCCATTTTCCAATATGTTGTGTCACATTGTTCCCTATCCAACAAATGCTTAAATGATAAAGGGCTCCACTTTAGTGTCCCCCTTACTATGCTCAAATATCATCAACGATCCTTCCACAAGTCATATCAAAATAAGATAAGATACGCAGACGACAGTCTTTACACATCTACAGTAGGTCCCCATTCCGTTTTGTCGTCCTTCATTCACGATTCTCGGGAAACACGCAGCCTGCGTGAAAAATAGTACATCTTATCGCCACAAGGGTGGCCAGGCTAAGTCCCTTTAGCTCTGACCAGCACTTAGACGCTCCAGGTATAAGACTGCGTGCAAACCTGTCAACCCAGAGGTGCTATGGTTGGCGAATGGTTAGGCATTAAATACAGGGACCCGTGGAGAACCCAGTTTCGATGCTTGTCTGAGGCACATCTTTTGGTTCTTGTGGCAAAACTGTTTTTTTCATTAAACAATTATTATATAGCAACTTGTCTTTAATGTCTGAAAAAAACGAGGTGAAATTCATCTAGTGTTATACGTTAAATATTGTGAAATGTTTTGATAAACCGAACGTTTTCGTTTCATCCTCCGCTCTGGCCCCGGGAGCACGCTGCTTGACCCCCAAGCTCTGACAGCTCATGAAACGCCTGCCGTCCTGGGCTCCGAGCGCGGACCATAGACACGCGACATCACGTCTCTCTCCTCTCTGCTCTTCGCAGGCTCACTCTCTATCTGCTACGCGCGTCTCCATCGGCTTGCTCGCGTCTCTCTCTCTCTGCTCGCGTCTCATACTCTCTCTCTGCTCGAGTCTCCTCTCTCTGCTCGCGGCCCTCCGCTTCTCTGCTCGCGTCCCTCTCGCTCTGCTCACTCTCTTTCCTTTCTCTGCTCGGGTCTCGCTCTCTCTGCTCACGTCTCTCTCTCATCATGCGGTATCTCTCTCTCTCTGCTCGCATCTCACTCTCTCAGGCTCACCTCTCTCCTCTGCTCTCACGCTCTCTCCTCTCGCGTCTCCCTGCTCACGCCTCTCTCTCTCGGCAGCGCATCTCTCTCACTGCGCGCATCTCTCCTCTCTGCTCGCATCTCTCGCTTCTCTGCTCGCATACTCTCTCTCTGCGCGCCATCTCTCTCTCTTCTGGCCTCGCGTCTCCTCTCATCTGAGTCGCCAAGTCTCTCCACGGGCTCGCGTCTCTCTCTCTCTGCACCTCTGCTCTCTCTCTGCCGCGGTCTCACTCCTCTCTGCTCACCCTCTCTCTCTCTCTCTCTCGGCTATACACCTCTCTCTCATCTCGGCTCACGTCTCTCTCTCTGCTGCTCACGTCTCTCTCTGCTCACCTCTCTCTCTCTCTCCTCGCTCACACGCCTCTCTCTCTCTGCTCGCACGTCTCTCTCTTTCTGCTCACTCTCTCCTCTCTCTCTGCTCACGGTCTCTCTCTGCTCACAGTCTCTCTCTCTCTCTCTGGCTCACCGTCCTCTCTCTGCTCGAGCTCTCTCTCTCTGCTCGCATCGCTCTCTCTGGCTCGCGTCTCTCCTCTCTGCTCACGACTCCTTCTGCTCACCTCTCTCTCTCTGCTCACTCTCTTCTCTTCTCTCTGCTCACGTTCTCTCTCTCCTCTGCTCACGTCTCTCTCGTCTCTGCGAACGTCTCTCTCGCCTCTCTGCTCACAGTCTCTCTCACTCTGCCACGTCTCATATCTCTCATGCTCACGTCTCTCTCTGCTGCGCGGGTCGTCTCTCTCTCGCTCAACGTCTCTCTCCTGCTCTCTCTCTCTGCTCCCGTCTCTCTCACTCCTGCTCACGTCTCTCTCTGCTCGCTCTCTCTCAGACCCCTTGCTCACGTCTCTCTCTGCTCACGTCTCTCTCTGCCTCACGTCTCTCGCCTCTCCTGATCTCCGTCTCCTCTCTCGGCTCACGTCTCTCTGCTTCGCGTCCTACCTCTCCTCTGCTCGACACGGTCTCTCTCTGCTACCAGTCTCTCTGTTCGCCGTCCTCTCTCTCTCTGCTCACCGCCTCTCCTGCTCTCTCTCCTCCACTCGCGGCCTCTCTCTCTCCTGCGCACTATCTCTCTCTGCTCGACCCTCTCTCTCTCTCTCTCTGCTCCACGCCTCTCATCTCGCTCACTCAGTCCTCCCCTCTCTGCTCACGTCTCTCTCCTCTCACAGGCCTTCTCTCCTCTCCTCTCTCACAGTCTCTCTCTGCGCACGACGTCTCGCTCTGCTCACGTCTCTCGCTCTCTGCTCACGTCCTCCCTCTGCTCCGCGTCTCTCTCTCTCTCTCCACCGGTCTCTCGCTGCTCTCTTTCTCTGCTCGCCGTCTCTCTCTCTCTGCTCACGTCGCCTCTGCTCCGCCGTCTCTCCTCCTCCCTCTGCTCACGTCTCTCTCTGCTCACTCCTCTCTATCTCTTGCCTCCACGTCTCTCTCTGCTCGCGTCGCTCTCTCTATGCTCACGTCTCTCTCTGCTCATCTCTCCTCTGCTCACGTCTCTCTTCGTCTGCTCACGAGTCTCTCTCTCTGCTCACTCTCTCTCTCTCATCTCTCTCTGCTCCGCGTCCTCCTCTCTCTGCTCACGTCGCTCTCCTCTCTGCTCACGGCTCTCTCCTGCTCGCTTCTCTCTGCTCACGTCTCTCTCCCTCTCGCTCACGTGCTCTCTCTCTCTGCTCACGGGTCCCTCTCGCATCCTCTGCTCACGTCTCTCTCTGCTCTCTCTCTCTGCTCACGTCTATCTCGCTCTGCTCACGTCTCTCGCTCTCCTCATGCTCACGTCTCTCTCGCTCTGCTCCACTTCTCGCGCAACGCTGTTCCTCTTAAAGATGTTGTTTGGATGCGGAGCAGAGAGGCCGCAACTAGATTGGCTTGTGAATTAGTAAAAGAAGCTAGTTTTCTCTTCATCTTTTAACAGGCATGGGAATTTGGTGAATGTTATTGCTATCGGTGATTAAATGCTATGTTAGTTTAATAAATAGAGTAATCTGACATTTAAAGTCAGTGGCCTCCCCAATCACAATCCTCACCGCACGTCACTGTCTGTCTGCTATATGCAACTGATCCTTGGAATGTTCCCTCAACCTACACTTGTTTTTAGTTTAAATGTGTAGGCTAAGCTGTTGTTCATCTTTGAAATGTTGATGATGGCCATTTTATGGCTATTAAAAGCGATCTGCCTCTGCGTGTGCCTTTACCAGCCTGCCGGCACTAGAACCACCTACTGGATTAGCACCCTCTCAGCTGGCTCGCGCCGGATGATTGACAGATAGCATGATACGTGATAAGATTGTAAATCAATGGCAACGCCGGCTGCTGGAAAAGGCAAAACCTAGGCCTTCCAGTCCCTGGCTGGCACAAGCGTGTTGGGTTTTTTGTGTTTGGGAAGGACCGGGCTGTGTGCACGTTATTCGGTTGATAATGTTGTGTGCAGACTCAAAGTCAAGTGTTAAGCGTCCATTGAGAACGAACACGAGAAGAACCTTCAAAGACCAATCAACAAAGTCGAGGTCAATTAAATGTGCTCGTGGTCCAGAATATGAAACAAGCTTGCTTCCTTTTCAGGGTTTTTACCACTGCTCAAAAAACACGTGACAGAAAGCTGCTCTCCCGCCCCCACACGAATAAACAAAGCCAACCAGCCACCCCAGGCCCCTCTGTTTATAAGTCATTCCTAAAGTTGCAAATCATTACATGCAAATGTTAGCAGCCAACCATCCTTCTTTCAAAAACAGGGGGCCAATTTCGCTTTGGTTTGCTATGTTAAAACAAGCGCTAAGCAGACATTCATCAGCCAACGCCATTATATTTGTAAAACACGGAGAAAGAAAGTGTACCCCACCCATCAGACATTTGGTATTAGCAATATCGTTTTTAAACAAGTTGTACTACAGTCCTAGCAACTAATCATTTCAACCTTCGCACAACACGCCAAAACACGCAGAAATTCAAGATTTGGGACAATAATAAACATTTCCGTACCCTGGCATCATGTTTAAAAAAAAGATATGCGCATCAGAAAATGTCATAAGCGGAAACACCGCAAACTTCGAATCATATATATTGATAAGCCTCTGAATTTATGCTTTTAATTTAGTTGTTATAACACTCACCATTAATGGCGACTGTTCATGGTGCTGGACTGTATAAAATACAACTCAAAAATTGTGCACCTTACTCAGATTTTTGCATTCACATGACAGAAAATTGGCCATTTGGAAATTAGAACAATAGAAGGCCATGGCCTGTATATAGTACAACAAAAACCAAGATAAAGATAAAGTACAAGACACACAATGGTTCTTTGAGTGTATATCTGCTAACGATTGGTATCCGTTGTTTTAGGCTGACTGACCCAATATATCCAATATATAATGTTTCCCTGTTTATTGTTCTGCCTGAATCTACACCTGTTGTGAAAAACTTCCACAATTGGCCTGTGGCAAAGATCCCTGCCTATTGCGTCCTGATTTTCGACACTCACGTTCTGACGTTTTCTGAATGAAAAGTTACAACTTATTTGATAGATTCAGTTGATTTGGACTTGAAGTTGTAGTGAAACTTCTAAAGTTTCAAGTGGCTCACAAATATTTCCCGTTCAACGGATAATTTTATTGTCAGTGAATGCAAAATCTGAGTAAGGTGAACAATTTTTGAGTTGTCCGTATTTTACAGGTCACCGTAGCGATAGTGAGGTCAACTTATCTGCGTTTGCTCATTTAAATATGTGTTAGGCCACAGCTGCATTCAACATTTTGAACAAACAAATTTGACCAAAAAATCACTGTATTTATTTTTACCAACCGTAATCGTCAGGGCCAAGCAAAGTAGCCTTTATATTCTCTGGCTCAGTCTGAGAAACATTAAGTATCCCCACCTGTTCTCTAGTGTGGGTGCGGCACGGTGGCTGAGTGATAGCACTCTCCGCTTCGGGACACGAAGTTCCTGGGTTCGAATCCCGTCGGGAACAGGGCCTTTCTGTGTGGAATTGGCATGTTCTCTGTGTCTGCATAGGTTTTCCTCCGGGTGCTCCGGGTTTCCCAACCCAAGTGACCCTTGGTCCAGAAATGCGCTATATAAATACAACATCATAGATCTTGTAATTGGGGGCTAATTTTAAAACTCAAAATATGTAAGTTATTGTAGGGGACAGTAAAATCTGAACTTAAAAAAAGTAAGTTTTTACTGACTTGACAATTTCCAGTAACTTGAAGTTAAAACACTTAGGTTGGCAGAACTTGAAAAACTTAACTGACAGACACTTAATAAGTGTATTCTTCAAAACTTGAAGAATTAAAGTTAATGGCCTTCAACTCAACAAAGTCCATGCGCAAGCTGGTTGGCCTTTGAAATTTTGGAGTTGGAACTAACTTATCTTTGTTAACGAACAGTGTGCATGGACATAGTCCAATTAAATTAATGGACAATTGCTACCTGCAGCCCCCCCCTGGAACCGGACATGCAGGTGCGCGGTCGGCCCGAACCCGCAGTCAACCCGCGGGTCCCTGCGGTTTCGGGCGGTTGGATCCTCAAAAATATGAGTGCATGTCAGTGGTGCGGAGGGGTCGGGTCAGAAAGCTCCTGAATCCCTATATAATATTATTTATGTGAGGTCCACGGTATGGGAGTCCCTTGATACATTTGCAATCGCGCAGGAGGCTGTTAATAAACAAAAAAATTCATGCTGACAAACAGGATCGCTCCTTCCTGACACCCGCGCTAACCTCAGAACACTCCAGTTCCGAGGACAGACGTGTGATCTACAACAGAGGCACCGAGACTGATGACGGTGTGGGCCTCACAGCATGAGGCCTAAAGCAGGGGCCTCATTTACTTAATTAGCAATGCAAGACGTCGTGGAAACGCTGTGGTGAAAAGATGTCGCTGTCTGACTCACTTTAGTCATTGATTCTGATCCTAAAAAAAGCTAAATAACCAGAAAATATAGCGAAGCACCACCAACTATCAAGGAAACTATTTGTTATTCATAGAATCCATAAATGTGTGGATTGTTCTGATATTCCGTTTTTTTTCCTGAGATATGATATTACTAAAGTTGACGAATATGAGCAGAGAGTGGGCCACAAAAGTCTGGACGCTAAAAAAAGATGTAGTCGGGATATCCTCGGCAGTCCGCGCGGGTTAATTACGTCAGCCGCGAGGTGGATATTTACCGGGTTAAGGGGGGGGGGTTGACAGATCACTTAGTAACTGCCGCATTACGGTGAAAGCGGCATCTCTCCAGCTGTTGCGGTTACGGGAGATTATAATCCGACGAACTTAATAGCAAAAACACGGAAAGTATCCGGGGTTTTGGAAAACCAACACCACACACATACATCTAAGATTATAAGCTTAGAATTATGGTATATTTGAATTCCTGTCACGGTTGTTTTGAACCCGCCCGTCGGATCAGTGAAATAAAAAGTTGAAAAACCGCCCGCGCTCATCAGACTCTCTGCTCTGCGCCGAAGCGGCAGCAAGATCCCGGGCGAGTCCACTTTTCCGGGGGTAGAAACGCGAGTCACGTGGGCCCACGGACCAAATGCCCATGGTTGGACTATTCCATTTTACACATGTTAACAAGGGTGTTTGGGTTGGTAACATGTTTAACGCTCGGGTCTGTACTATAGTCTCATAAAGAACATGCTTAAAAAGCTGAGGTCTGTATCTTTTTAGTCTGATAAAGAACATGTTTAAATTTTAGGGCTGTAACTTTAGTCTCATAAATAACACTTGTGTAAAGCTGAGGTCTGTATCTTTTAGTCTCAGAAATAACACATGTTTAAAGCTGGGGTCTGTAACTTAGTCTCATTAATAACGTTTAAAAGATGAGGTCTGTAACATTAGTCTCATTAATACATGTTAAAAGCTCCGGGTCTGTAACTTTAGTCTCATTAATAAAATGTTTAAAGCTGAGGTATGTAACTTTAGTCTCATTAATACATGGTTCAAAAGCTCGGTCTGTAACTGTAGTATCATAAATAAACAAAATGTTAAAAGCTGAGGTCTGTTAATTTTTATCTCATAATATCAATGTGTGTGTGGCAGATGCCAAAAACATTTCTAAAGCATCATATTTAGATTGCTTACCTTTCTTTTTGATATATTACATAGTATTTGAGAAAAAAATGTTTTCCGATTTCTTGTTGGCAGCCCATCTGATAAGCTTGCGGCCATATTGGAAATCGGGGTCGGCCAAATTGTAAAATGAATATAGAATTCAACATCCCTGAATTGTTTTCCACTCTTTACTGTAATTTTAATGTTATAGTTTGTAAAATAGGGAAGTTAACAGCACTTAGAAGATGACTAAAGGCTTAACTGGCTGAATAGAAGGTGCCACAGTAGCCCTTTGTTTTTAAAATAAACCAAATTACTTTCAATATAAGCGCCTAAAAGCACTTATCAATTGGGAATAACATCATAACCACCTTATCCGATTTTTCATAATTCAAAAACTGTTTTAATCCGCCTATAACTAGGCGGTAAGTACTGTGCTGGAATAAATCCGGATTTGGTAAATTAAAAAATTAATCTTGGCCTTGCTACTTTAATACTTACAGCCTGTGGTAAATACAACGGGGGCTAATTGGTACACCGTTCTTAGACTAATTAATCTTGTTAATGTGGTAACAGTCAGAAATAAAATTGAGTGAATATTCCCTTTTCCTCATTATGATTTGCGGAGAGAGGAGAGAGCAGCGAAGAAGTTTTGGCAGTTAAAAATAAAGAATTACGCTTTGCTAAATTATTTGAAAGCATCTTCATTATGATGTTATATTATGTATGTTAATATAAATGGCTAGAGATGCAAGGAGAAAAGGGCTCTGCTTTTTTTCTGATTGGGAGGAGAACAACCAGCGAGGAGCTGTTTGAGTCAAATAACGTTCAGCGTTTTATATTACCAATAGTTTTCTCTTTCCAAACGATACTTCCCTCCTCTTTTGGGAAAGATCAGCCAACGTGATGCAAAAGTTTACGTTATAATGCATAGTTTTTAATGTCTCGGGGTTTTTCCAGAGCCTGCCTGCTACAAGGAGTTGCCCGTTTTAACCAGATTGTCGATGTGCGCGGGCAGAAACTCGCCAGGTAACCCGAGCTCACAAGGAGTTCCTACCTGGTGGTTGTTTTGGTCCATTGCAAAGTCACTGGGGAGGGGGGAAATTAAAAGACGCGTGAAAGCAACACTGAGTCTCGTGTGATGCACCGTGAAAGGCACAAAACGGAATGGGACCTACTGTAACTGCTAATGTTACACATCACCGCGTTTTACAGCACGTAAACGCTTATACGCGCAGCAGCAGACGCGCGTAACTTATTTCCATGTTAACCTATGATGAGATTTGTACACTTCTAGCATCATAACGCATGTATGCGCGAAGCCCCCACTCCTGCGCTCTAATTTTAGGATGGATTTCTAATGTTTGGTGCCAGCCCAACGCTCTCCCAATTGAGAACTCATTAATACATGATTTTCTAGCGGGTCCTTGCTCAGATTGCATCTAGCCACACACAAAGCAACGTGATGTCTAAAACATCATCAGGTGGAGCACAGGTTTACAGTGATTCTGGATATCGTTTTTTTTCTTTCATAAAGTCTTGCGTCTGGCCAACCAGCGCACAACGACCATGAGGACAAACACATGCATGTTTATGTGTGTTGCTCTACCTCAGTCCTCTGGCCCTTACTGTCCTCTAGCACTGCTCCATAGACAACACAGGAGACAGTATGGCCAGAGGACTGATGTAGAGCAACTCACATATCCTGCATGAGTTGGTCTCAGGTCTTGGTGGCTCGGGGTTTGACAACGCAAGACTTTATGAAAGAAAAAAAACGATATCCAAAATCAAAGGAAAACCTGCTGGCTCCTCCAGCTGATGTTAGACACAAGTTGCTGTTGTGTGTGTAGATGCAATTAAGCCAAGGACCGCTATAAAAAATCCATGGTTTAACATGAGATCTCATGGGAGACGCTTGGTGGCGCACAAAATTCGAAATCCATCCTAAATAGAGCGCAGCTTCGCGTCCATCAATGCGTATGATGCTAAAGAAGTGTAAGAAATTTTTATTTATCCAATCATAGTTAACATGGAAAAAAGTTACCGCGCGTCTGCTGCGCGTATAACGCGTACGTGCTGTAACGCGTGATTGTAAATTAGCATTTACAGTAGGTCCCATTCCTGTTTTGTCGCCCTTTCACGCGTGAATCACACGAGACGCACGTGTGATTCACGCGGTCTTTTATTTTCCCCCCTCCCTAGACGTTGCAATGACCAAAACAACCACGAGGTGGCATTGTTGAGCAGGGTTACATTGGCGAGTTTCTGCCCCGCGCACAGCGACAATCAGGTTAAAACGGGCAACTCCCTTGTAGCAGGCCAGTCTCTGAAAACCGCAGACATTAAAACTACTGCTTATAACGTCAAACTTTTTGCATCACGTTGGTGGATCTTTCCAAAAAGAAGTATATCGTTATGGAAAGAGAAACTAGTGGTAATAATAACCTGGAACGTTATTTGCCTCAAACACTCCGCTGGTGTTCTCCTCCACTCAGAAAAAAAGCAGACGCCTATTCTCTGGCATCTCTAACATTTATAAGAAATAACATAAATATAACAATCATAATGAAGATTGCTTTCAAATACTTTAGCAAGCTGTAATTCATTTATTTTAACTGCCAAACTTCTCTCGCCAGCTCCTCTCCTCTCCTCCGCAAATTCACGAAATGAGGAAAAGGGAAATTCACTCAATCTAATTTTGAATGTTACACATACAATATTAATATAGTCTAAGCACGGTAACCACATGTAGCCCGTGTATTTCCACAGACTGTAAGTTATTAAAGTACAATGCAAGATTAATTTTTTAAATTCCAAATCAGATTAATTCAGCACAGTACTATCCACTCAGTAAGAGGAATAAAACAGTTTTTGAATTATGAAAATCGGATTAAGTGGTTATGATTTTATTACCATATTGAAAGTGCTTTTATGCGCTTATATGAAAGTAATTTGGTTTAAAACAAAGGGATACTGTGGAACCTCTATTCAGCCAGTTTCAAGCCTTTATTCATTTCTTCTAAAGTGCTGTAACTTCCTATTTTACTAACTAAAACATTACAATTCACAGTAAAGAAGTAAACAATTCCAGGTGATGTTGAATTCGATATGCAATTTTACAATTTGCCGACACGCCGACTTCCAAATGGGCCTGCCAGCTTATCCAAGATGCTGCCAACATGAAAAACCGGAAAACATTTTTTTTCAAAATACTAATGTAAAATATCAAAATAAAGGTAAGCAATCTAAATATGATCTTAGAAATGATTATGGGCATATGCACACACACAACGTGTTATTTATGAGACTAAAATTACAGACCGCACTGTTTAAACATGTGTTATTTATGAGAGTTAATGTGTTGTGTTGTAAAAGAGGTGTGGGGGGGTGTGTGTGGTGTTTGTTGTAAAAAAAAAAAAATTTGTTTAAATTTGAAAAAAAAGTTACAGACCCAGCCTTTGAAACATGTTATTAAGAGACTAAAGTTACATACCACAGCTTTAAACATTTTATTAAAGTGAGACTAAATTACAGACCCGAGCTTTAAACAATGTTATTAATGAGACTAAAGTTACAGACCTCAACTGTAAACGTTATTAATGTGACTAAAGTTACAGACACCCAGCTTTAAACAGTGTTATTTATGAGACAAAGTTACAGACCTCAGCTTTAAACATGTGTATGTATGAACTACAAGTTACAGACCTCAAACTTTAAACATGTTATTTATCATGACTAAAGTTATTACAGACCTCAGCTTTAAGCATGTTATTTATGAGACTATAGTTTACAGACCCGAAGCTTTAAACTGTTTAACAACCCAAACGACCCTTGTTTAACATGTAAAATGGATAGGCCAACCAATGGCATTGGTCGTTTGGGCCACGTGACTCGCGTTTCGACCCCCCGGAAAAGTGGACTCGCCCGGGACTGCCTGCCGCTTCGCATCAGAGCAGAGTGTGTGATGAAGCCGCGTCGGTTTTTCAACTTTATTCACTGATCCGCGGGTCAAAATAACCGTGACATGATTCAAATATACCATCATTCTAAAGCTTATAATCTTAGTTGTAGGTGTGTGTGTTGGTTTCCAAAACCCTGGTTACTTACCTGTATTTTGCTATTAAGTTCGTCGATTATAGCTCCGAACCGCAACAGCTGGAGAGATCCGCTTTCACCGTAATGCGCAGTAATAAGTGATTCTGTTTACCCAGGAAATATCCCCTCGCGGCGACGTCATTAACCCGCGCGAATGCCCGAGGATAATCCCGAACCCATTTTTTTTCCGAGTCCAGACTATCTGTGGCCACTCTGCCTCATATTCGTCACACTTTATTAATCATAGTCTCAGGACATAAACGGAATATCCAGAACAATCCACACATTTAATGGATTTCTATGAATAAAATATATGTTTATTGATAGTGGGTGGGAGGCGATATATTCTTGATTAGTTAGCTGCTCAGAATCAAAGGAACTAAATGAGTAAGACAGCGACCTCTTTTCACCACAGCGTTGCCACTTGAGTCGTGCATTGCTAATTAAAGTAATGAGGCCCCTCTTAGGCCTCTGGCATGTTAGGCCCACACGTCCTCAGTCTCGTGCCTCTGTGTAGAATCACACGACTGTCCTCGGAACTGGAGTGTTCTGAGGCTTTTAAGCGGGAGTCATGAAGGAGCATCCTGTTTGTCAGCATGATTTTTGTTTAACATCCTCCCCTCGCGATTGCAAATGTACTCAGGGACTCACATACCGTGGCTCACATATATAAATGATATAGGATCAGGAGCTTTCTGACCCGACCCACCCGCACCTGACCATACTCATATTTTTGAGGCATCCAACCCGCCCCGAAAAAACCCGCGGGACCCGCGGGTTTGACTCGGGTTTCGGGCCGACCCGCGCACCTCGCATGTCCTTTCAGGGCTGCAGGATGCAATGTCCATTATTTTAATTGGACTCATGGTCCAGGCACACTGTAAAAAAAGATAAAGTTAGTTCAACTCAAAATTTCAAAGCAACCAGCTGCGAAGGATTTTGGAGTTGAAGGCATTAACTTAATTCTTCAAGTTTTGAAGACAACACTTATTAAGTTGGGTCCAGTTAAGTTTTCCAAGTTCTGCCAACGATGTTTTTTTAAATTCAGTAATGGAAATTTCATAGTCTGGTAAAAACTTTCTTTTTTTAAGGTTCAGATTAAACGGTCACCTACAATAACTTACTAATTTGAGTTTAAATTAAGCACCCACATTAAAAGATCAAGATGTTTTATTTATATAGCGCATTTCATGGACCAAGGTCACTTGGGTAGGGAAACCGGACACCCGAGGAATCCTATGCAGACACAGGAGAACCATGCCAATGACCCACACAGAATGGCCCCTGTTCCGACCGGATTCGAACCCAGGACCTTCTTGTCAGAAGCGAGAGTGCTATCCACTCAGCCCCGGGTGCCGCCACACTGTGAACCAGAGGGGAAACTTAATGTTTCTAAGACTGGACCAGAGAATATAAAGGGCTACGTTTTGGCTTGGCCCCTGTCGAATACGTTGGTAAAAATACAATACAGTGAGTTTTTTTGGTCAAATTAGTTTGTTCTAAAGTTGAATGCAGCGTTGCCATACCACATAGTTAAATGATCAAACGCAGATAAGATTTGGACCTCACTATAGCTCGGTGAACTGTTAAAACGACAACTCAAAATTGTTCACCTTACTCGCAGATTTTTGCATTCACATGACAATAAAATTTCCAGTTGAACTGGAACTATCTTGTGCGCCAATTGAACTTTCAGAAGTTCACTACAACTTCAATGTCCAAAATCAACTTAATATATCAAAATAGATGAACTTTTCATCAGAAACTTCAGAAAGTGAGTGTCGAAAATCTAGCGCATAGGCAGGGATCTTTGCACACCAGAGCAACTTGGAAGTTTATTCAGCAACAGGTGGTAGATTCAGGCATAACAATAAACAGGGAAACATTATATAATTGGATATATTTGGCGTCAGTCAGCTAAAACAACGGATACACAATCGACAGATAGACAATCAAAGAACTTGTGTGGCTTTACTTCTATTTATCTTGTTTTTGGTACTACTATTCAGGCCATGGCCTTCTAGAGTACATAAGTTCCAACCAGGCAAATTTTATTGTCAGTGAATGCACAAAATCGTAGTAAGTGAACAATTTTGAGTTGTATTTTTTACAGTCCCAGCACCAGAAGTCGCATTAATGGTGAGTGTTATAACATCAGTATTTAAAAGAATAAAATTCAGAGGCTATTATATAATAAGGATTCGAAGTTTTGCGTGTTTCCGTTAGACATTTTCTGATGCGGCAATTCATTTTTATTTTAAACATGATGCCAGAGTGTGAACTTGTTGATTATTGTCCAAGATCTGAATTTCATGCGTGTTTTGGCTTGTTGGGTGCCGACGGTTGAAATGAATAGATTTGCTAGACTGTAGTAAACTTGTAAAACGATCTTGCTAATGACAAATGTATGAATGGGAGGAAACTTTCTATCTCTCCTGTGTTACAAATATAATGGAGTGGGCTGATGAATGTCTGCTTAGTTTTAACACTAGCAAACCCAAGCGAAATAGGCCCTGTTTTGACAAGAAGGATAGTTAGGCTGCTAACATTTGCATGTATTGATTTGCAAATTTAGGTAATGACTTATTACAGCAGGGGCCTGGGGTGGGCTTTGGATTATTCGGTGTGGGGAGGAGAGCTGCTTCTGTCCCGTGATTTTTAGCAGTGTTAAAAACCCTGTAGGAGCTAGCTTTGTTTCTCCATATCTGGACACAGCACATTTAATTACTCTATTAGTCTGATGGGTCTTTGAAGGTCTTCTCCGGTCGTCGGTCTCCAAATGAGCTTAACACATGAAGTTCCTGCACACAACATTTCAAGCATAAAGTGCACACTGCAGGGGGGGGGGGGCGTCCTACAACAAACACAAACCAAACGCTTTGGGTCCAGCAGGACTGGAATGGCCTAGGTTTTTGCTTTTCAGCGGGGGGGGGGGGGGGGGAGGGGGGGGGGGGGGGGGGCGGCCGTTGCATTGTATACATATCTTATCACTATCATGCTAATCAGTCCATTCCATTCGGCGCGAAGACAGCTGAGAGGGTGCTAAGCCAGCGTAGTGGTCCTAGGCCGCAGTTCAAGCGCACAGACAGAGGCTGAGCTTTTAATAGCCATAAAATGGCCACATCAACATTTCAAAGACTGAACAACAGCTAGCCTACACTTTTAAACTAAAACACGTGTGGTTGAGGAACAGCAAATGATCAGATGCATATAGCAGACAACAGTGACGTGCGGTGAGGATTGTGGATTGGGGAGTGCACGGACTTTAAATGTCAGTTTTACTGTCATTATTAAAATAAAATAGCCTTTAATCACCGGATGCAATATCATTTCACAAACTTCCCAGGCTGAAAAAGATGAGAAACTAGCTTCTTTTAAAAATCTCACAACCAATCTAGTTGCTGACTCTCTGCTCCGCATCAACAATAATCTTTAAGAAATCAGGTGGAGAGACGTGACAGAGAAGAGAGACGTGAGCAGAAGAGGAGACGTGAAGCAGAGAGAGAGAACGGTGAGCAGCGAGAGAGAAGCAGAGAAGAGACGTGAGCAGAGAGAGAGAGACGTGAGCAGAGAGAGAGAGACGATGACAAGAGAGAGAGACGGTGAGCAGAGGAGAGAGAGCAAGAGAGACGTGAGCGAGAGAGAGAGACTGAGCAGAAGAGAGAGAGACGCGAGCAGAGAGAGTGCGAGAGAGGAGAGCAGAGAGAAGACGTGAGCAGCGAGAGAGAGACGTGAGCAGATAGAGAGAAGCAGAGAGAGACGATGAGCAGAGGAGAGAGAGACGCGAGCAGAGAGAGACTTGAGCAGAGAGAGAGAGACTGAGCCGAGAGAGACGTGAGCAGAGAGAGAGAGACGCGAGCAGAGAGATACGTAGCAAGAGAGAGAGACGCGAGCAGAGAAAGAGAGCAGAGAGAGACGTGATCAGAGAGAGAGAGACGCGGCAAGAGAGAGACGTGAGCAGAGAGAGAGAGACGGAGCATATGAGACGTGAGCAGAGAGAAGACGTGAGCAGTGAGAGAAAGAGTCCGTGAGCAGAAGAGACGTGAGCAGAGAGAGACGTGAGCAGAGATAGAGGCGTGAGCAGAGCTAGAGGAGAGAGATTGAGCAGAGAGCGACGTGAGCAGAGAGAGATAGACGGGAGGGAGTGGAGAGAGAGAGCCGAGAGAGACGTGAGCAAGAGAGAGCGACGCGAACCGAGAAGAGAGAGCAGAGAGAGACTGAGCAAGAGAGAGTGAGACTCGAGCGAGAGACGACGTGAGCAGAGAGAGAGAGACGTGAGCAGGGGAGAGATATAGAGACGTGAGCAGAGAGAGACTGAGCAAGAGAGACCGTGAGCAAGAGAGAGAGACGCGAGCAGAGAGAGACGTGAGCCGAGAGGAGACGTGAGCAGAGAGAGAGAGCATAGAGAGAGCTTGCGCAGAGAGAAGGAAGACGCGAGCAAGAGAACGTGAGCAGAGAGAGCGAGACGTGAGCAGAGAGGAGAGACGTGAGCAAGAGAGAGAGAGAGACTGAGCAGAGAGAGAGAGACGTGAGCAGAGATAGAGAGAGCGAGACAGAGAGGAGAGAGACGTGAGCCAGAGAGATAGGGTGAGCAGAGAGAGACGTGAGCAGAGAGAGAGAGACCGAGAGCAGAGAGAGAGATCGAGCAGAGAAGATGAGACGCGAGCAAAGAGAACGTGAGCAGAGAGAGAGAGAGAACTGCGCAGGAGAGACGGAGCAGCAGAGAGAGAGACGTGAGCAGAAAAGAGCGAGACCGAGCAGAGAGAGAGCAGCCGGGAAGCAGAGAGTGAGAGAGAGAGTGAGCAGAGAGAAGACGGAGCAGAGAGAGAGAGACGTGAGCAGAGAGAAGAGAGGAGGTGAGCAGAGAGAGAGAGAGAGAGAGGTGACAGAGAGAGAGAGACGCGAGCAGAGAGAGAGAGAGGTTGAGGCAAGGAGAGAGAGACGTCGAGCAGTGAGAGAGACGCGAGCAGAGAAGAGACGGCGAGCAGAGAGAGAGAGATGCGAGCAGAGAGCGAGATATGCGAGCAGAGAGAGAGAGATGGCGAGCGAGAAGAGAGAGAAGATGCGAGCAAGAAGAGATGGGGGGGGGGGGGGTGGGGGAGGGGGGGGGGGGGGGGGGGGGGGGGGGGGGGGGGGGGGGAAAGGGCGAGCAGAAGAGAGAGGCGTGAGCAGAGAAGAGAGAGAGAGACGTGAGCAGAGAGAGAGTGAGCATAGAGAGCGAGATGCGAGCAGAGAGAGAGAGATACGAGCAGAGAGGAGAGACGTGAGCAAGCGAGATAGACACATCAGAGACAAAGAGACTTGAGCAGAGAGAGAGGACGCGGAGCAAGGAGGGAGAGGAGAAGGGAGCGAGCAGAGAGAGAGTCTCGAGCAGAGAGAGAGAGACCGAGCAGAGAGAGAGAGACCGAGCAGATAGAGAGAGACGCGAGCAGAGAGTGAGAGACGCGAGCAGAGCGAGAGTAGACGTGAGTCCGTGTCTATGGCCGCGCTCGTAGCCCAGACGGCAAGTGCGATTCCACAGAGTTGGGGGGGTTCAGAGCGGGGGTCACAGCAGCATGCTCCCGGGGCCAGAGCGGAGGATGTACGTAACGTTCGTTTATCAAACCAATCCACAATTTTTAAACGTATAACACTATGAAGTTTCACCTAGATTTTCAGACATTAAGACAAGATGTTATAGAATAATAGTTTAGTGAAAAAACAATTTTGCCACAAGCACCAAAAGATGTGCATCAGACAAGAACGCACCTGGGTTCTCAATGCCCTGTATTTAATCGAACCATTGCGGCCAACAGAGCAACCTTTGGGCTAGACAGTTTTGCACGCCAAGTCATATACCTGAGCGTCTAAGACGCTGCAGAGGGCTAAAGCGGACTTAGCCTGCCCACCTTGTGGCGATAAGATGTACGATTTTTCACGCAGCTGCGTGATTCCCGAGAAGCGTGAATGAAACGAGAAAAAATAGGAATGGACCTACTGTAGATGTGGAAATGACTGTCGGTCTGCGTATATATTTTATTTTGATAGACTTGTGGAAGATCGTTGATGAATATTGAAATAGGATGGGGACCAAAGGGGAGCCCTTTATCAATTATGCATTTGTTGGACTAGGAACAATGTGACAACACACATATTGAAAATGGCGTTGGTATCAAGACCTATTGCGTTAAGCTGTCCATAGAAGGGAGTGATCTACTAGAACAAAGGCTTTGAAAGATCATGGAATATGGACGCCCCAGAGACATAGTTTGGTCAAATCAAGAAAATACATCATTGATACATTTTAACAGAGCAGTGGTGTTGGTACCTTATCGAACCCCATAATGGATAGGGAACAAAAAATGAATATGCATTAGTGGTAAGTGATATAACGTTGGAAAAATCAAATTTCAAATAACTTTGGCAACTGCACAAATAATAAAAATTGCCGAAAAGTGGTTAAGACAGTGGAAGTGCTTTTTCAATGACACTTACCAAATTTTCATGGGTGTGGACGTTCTGTTATTGTATCGGGTTTAATTTGATATTTCTTTTTTTGTTCCCTTGATGTGAGTTTTGCTTGTTCCTGTCTGTCTTTGTTGATTGTTTGCCCCTCCCTGATGTGCTACACCTGTGGCCACCGTGTGTATTTAGACCCTGTGCTCATGTCCTCTGTTTCTGGCCAATTGTTGTTTTTCCCCCCTTCTCTTGTTCCGGTTTCAGTTTTTACTTTTTTTGGCATTTATTAAATTATTTTACTTTTGCAGTTCTGCTTTTGCGTTCATCGTCTGACAACCAAGGAAAGATTAATCCAGACCGACAGAGGGCTCAACAGCTGGGCATGAAATTTGGCGAATAGAACATGTTTCCACCTCCACCAACTACATCAAGGGGTGCTCCTTCAATCACTTCATTGAAAAGTTTGCACCAATGGTGTGGGCACACAGGTCATTCTAAAAAATAATAAACGCAAACAGTAAATTTAAAAAGGTATATTCAACCCAACTGAGGTTTCTACAATTGCCTGAACAAAGTTTTGGTTAGGCCATGTTCTATGTTTCTGGTCTAACTGTTTGTAACCTCCCGGGGATTGACCAAGGCTGGTCGCGCTCTAATCTTTACATAACTACCAGATGTCTGTAAATTAAGGCCCAAATGGATCGGCAGGAATTTTGGAACTAATCACAAAATGGATTGGCCTAGGCTTCATAGTAGTATTCAAGATAATTGGCTCTGGGCTGGTGTGGCAGATGATTCGTACAGGAGGATCTTGAGTACGTCGATGTTCCAGTTATCCGCTTTCCGGATAGTCTTCTATAAGAACCAAGACCATCATCCACAGCGTCAGACATCCTCATCATTCCCGAAGGTTTCGCAGGTTCTAAAACTAGCATATCCTTGTAAAGGAGAGGAGACACAACTGTGCACTTGTGAGGATCTCATCCAATTCTTGCAGGGTACTGCGACTTGGACTCTTGTGGTTCTGCCATCTCCACCAGAGTCGATTGGCTGAAACACAACGGTCTGGGAGTACGAGGGGCAAAGCTAACTCCTTCAGGAGATACAAAAAAGGAATTCATCGAGCTATGACTTAAAGATCCTCATTAATCTAGCCATCAAAAACACAGACAATACCCCCTTCGCCCCAAAAAAATATGGAATAATTTTAAAAAGCTTGAATGTATGTAAAGTAATGACACAAAAATTGCCTTAGAAATACCATGCCCTTTTCTTCCCCATAATACATTTCTGGATGGGGGGGTGGCAGGTCAGAGCTGCACCCATTCACAAGCACCTCATTAGTAGTGTTATATAAATAATTAAATCTACATTAATAACATGATACCACTGTAAAATTATTACATATTTGATAAAACTAACCTAAACTAAAATCTTAATAAAAAGACCTGGTGTAATACTTTTATATAATTGAAAGCTTGCAGTGGTATCAGAGGTGAGATGAGTTGGACTCAAACGCAGGAATGCCCATTAATAAGATATAATAAAATTAAGTCCAAGGCAAAAAAAAACACTAACTCCAAAATCCAAAGTAACCAGGAACAGGACGGAACTTGACAAGACAATGAACCAGCAACAAAGGGAGAGAAGCACAGGTACATATAGACACAGACAGACACAGAAGAACACATCAGGGCGGGGCGACAATTCATCAGGGAACAGGGACATGAAGTTAAAACTGAAATGAAACCAGAGGAACTAATGTCAAAATGAAACCAAATACAGAAATAAAAAACCACACCATGACAACAGGGACCTCAGATCATCAGATAAACTTACAGGCCTCACCATGAGTAGTTTGGACTCCTAGGGGCCAGTTAAGAATTATTGAGGACCTAAAGTGTCCCAGATGGTTCATAAAATAAAATAAAAGCGAATAAGATAAATAAACAGGACTGAGATTATTAAAACATTCATAAACAGTATATTAATTATAAAAAAAATCCAAAAGTATCTACAAAATTAATGCCCCCACACAATACTTTTTTTGCAGAGTCTTTGGCGTTTTTCATGTACATGGCTCAAACAGGGGATGGATGATGTGGCAGTCATAAGCCTCTCCAAAATAATTGCCCATAATTTAACGCGATATATATGGAGGGAGGTTTTTCCAATGAAGCCGCAAAACGTCCGGGTCAGGGAAATGCACAGAACCAAGATCCATCGCCACACAAACATTACAGGCCATTTACAACATTTTTTACAAACATTCTCATTGCATCTGTCAGAAATGCCTGTAAAAAGTATATAATGGATGGTGGGTGTGATCACAAGTAGCAGAAGTAGCTATTGCAGTGGTGAGGCCCTTTTGGAAGGGTTTCTTACCACGGTCTCATTCCAAAAATGGCGTGGTGTGTCTTCCTCTGCACTAAAGTCACCCTGTAGCATCCAGGTAACAATGTCCTCTTTGCATCTTGAATGAAAGATGATTTAGTCTTTTTGACTACAGCATGATGCCTTTAGGTGTTGCATAATCGTCTGTATTACATCTCCATCAGCACCAGTTGGCTGTTCTGAAAGACATTCAATGTGTTTCATTGTGATATGGTATATTTTTTTCCTCTGTTCGGAGGGGCCTTGTCTTTGCAACCAGACTCATACAAGCTTCAAAGGGTTCCTATTTTTCTCCAGGTATAAAATTTACCTACAATTTGTCTCTGCCCTTGACTCACTGGTCTGCATATTTGACTATTCTGGTGCGGTGAGCCCGTGACCAGTAAAGTCACACCGGGCCTTCAAACTGATGGCAGTAGGCACTGGGACTGAAGCTGTTCCGTACAGACTTTAAATGTATCAAAAAGCTGTACATGAAAAAGTGGGCTTCGCTATTTTTTTGATGTTTTCAATAAAATCCTCTTGAATCCAAAACTGCAAAATGGATGAACGTCTTTAGTCCTGCCGCAATTAAATTGTCCAATTTAATTCAGGAAAATAATTATCTTTGCATGAATTTTCCAATTTTTTGCCCATCCATTTTATTCCAAATATAAAACAGGGGTTGGTTGGGGTAAGTGGCAATGGAAAGAATTTGTCTTTCTTCAGGCTTGAGACAGAGCCCCAGAAATAGAAAAAGGCCAACAAGAAATAAAAGAAACAGCAATGGTTGGAGAATTCAATTAACTGTAATCAATCCAAGCAAACTCAATCTGTTATGGTAGAAGCATAATTTAAAATATTTACTTAACCTGGAGGGTTTTTTTCCCCAACATCAGACTAAAGTCGGAAAAATTTAAATGATATACCTTTGACTGAATAATCATTACCCCTTTTACCTTCAGTGTCCTTCGATTTCCCTCTGAATTGGAGAAATGGGGGAAAGTTTTTTTTCCACGTTCAGTCTAAAATAATATATCTTGAACTTTTACAAATGTTACTCTATTTCATTGTCTAACTAGGCACCTCTATGTCTTCAACCGAAGACTCTGAAGTGGTTCCCAACATCAGACTAAAATAGAGAGATCGTTGCCATTCCTATTACCAAACTTTTGAAATAATATCGTCCGATTTTACGATTTTAGCTGCATGTGTTGGCATTATCCTTTGAGGTCACCGAATGGGAGTGGTCTTTGTCAAGTCATTAACTAATAGTATAATCTTTACACAAAAATAGAGAAGCTTCAAATAACATATACCGGGGTGAGGATCCCAGTAATAATAAAAGGTTAATATTGACTGTGTGGGACCGTTCCAAAAACTAAGACTGTAAAATCGGTTTCTGCTCTCAATTTATGTGCATCCCACCAGGTACCCCGAAGCATTGCCTGCGGAAATTCTGTACGTCATCGTCAGGGCCTCTGGGTAAAGTTGTCTCATGTTTGGTCTGCCAAGGGGTCATCCAAAGTGATCAAGGTACCAACTTCAAGTCGAAAGTCCTTTGCACTCTCTCTTCCCACATTGGAGATAAAACAGCACTCTAGTCCTTATCCACCCCACCCCCGAGAAGTCGCACAAAGGTGCACACGAAAAACTCCATTAACCATGAACCCACTGAGGAAAAAAACCCATGCCGACGTCCACTCAACCTCCAGATCACGTCCAATATCGCGTCGATCCGGTCGTGACTGTTTATTTACTGTCCAAACGACGTCTGTGGCAAGGTGCGCAGCTGGACGAAAAACAATGACCCCCCGCCCCACACACACACACCACAACACACACCCCCCTCCCATATACGTGGATATGACGTCCAATCCGACCTCCTCTAGACTGGAAAAAACAGGTCATCGCCCTTCCGACAGCAGTAACTCTTGAACTAGCAATCACAATTATATAGGCTGTTGAAGCAATCTAGTGTAAGCCTGACGGTACGTAGTGGATTAAGCAAATGGTTGCAGCCTTGGATAACGTGTGTTCAAGTCCACTGTGTTTTGTTGGTTGTGTTTTTTTTGTGTTTTGGTGTGTGTGTGTTGTTTTTGTTGTTAGGTGGTTTAGCTGTGTGTGTATCATTATCTTTACCATATTTGGTTCGATTTTTAAGCGAACAATTTTCCTGTGTGGTTAAAGACTATAAAGCACTCAACATAGGATGACGTAGTGGCTAATAAAAAACTTGTGAAGGGAATGGCATTTGTTGTGCTAACAATCTCAGTTGAAATAAGGGTGAGCAATTTGAGATTTTAATGCAAATGCATGGTTCACAAGTTTTATATATTAGCCACTACATAATCCCTTATGTTGAGTGTTTATTCGTTTTTAACCAAACAGAAAAATTGTTCCTATAAAGTGAAAAGTCAAACATTTCGACCGGGATTTGAACCTGCGCCGGTGCGACTGAAGTCGTCATTCCGCAACCGCTACACGCACGCCAGCAATTTTTTTCGGACTACTGTGAAAAAAATAATAGAGAACATCCCTAAAACAACCGACGCACACTTATACTAGGTGACAGCCTGACCTGTGAGTCGGTCGAGGCCGGTTTTACACGTCTAATCGACGTGGTGTGCATCTTGACGGTAAAGCAATGGCCTTCCCAGACGTTGAATTGTACCTTGTCGCTGCCCCTGCTTATTTACTTGGAATCACCCGCTCTAGTAAGTACACAGTCTGACATTTTAGATAAGATTATCATTCCACATTGAAAAGAGTTGGAACAGAAATTAAGTTAGTTTACTCACGAAACGTGGAATTTGTTAAAGTATAGTTGTATATTATCCCTGTATTTTGAATTGCCAGTGCATGAATCTATAATAATAACGGGCTGCACTGCTCAGGCTGAAAGGGAGACACCTTTTTTTAGTTTTTAATTAAAGTGTAAAAATATGATATTGTTTGTTTCATATTTTTCCACACTATTTTTAGCTACTTTAGAATTCTGTAGGTTAGACTGTCCAACAAACTAGTGTTAAAAAAGGTTAAGATTCTTGATTATTAAAATAATAATGCAATTATTATCAAAGTTACTGTATATTTCACAATGGTTATTATAAACTGCAAAAAGACAACATACTTTAGAAAACTAAGTTTTAAAAACATGGAGATCACTTTAATATTGGGACACTCCCATCATGTAGACACCTGAGATGTCATCAGTTTTGGAGTTGAGTTCAGGTGTGGGACCATGTGGGGAGGGGGGAGGGGGATGGGGGACCATGTGGGACCATAGAGCACACAGATGTTTACCTGCTGCAGAAAGAGAGTTTTAATGTTCATGTATTGCTTGTTTAATAAAATGATTTATGTCTTCGGTGGCTGGCTTCAATGTCAGAGGACTTCCCTTCTGCTCACTGTGGGCTGTTTAAATGAGCCACGTACATTTGTTCTTTTTGTTATTGTTAGCTGGCAAATATTAAGTATCGCATTCAGCAGCTGGTAGCAATCTAACTACGCTTGCAACTCTATTCATTTCTTACGTTTTCTTATAAACTGTAAACCTGCCATATGTTAATTAAATACATTTACTTTGCTAATGCAGTCAATTATTGTGAATCCATAGAGGTAATAATTTCATGATTGTGGCAATAACCCTAATGTTCTGAGATTATTCCAATGTGTCATGTGTGTTGAGTCTTACAGGTGTCAGACTGTGTTGAAGGTGTTCAAGGTAAGAATAAGCACTCTCACACATTGATTGTTCTTCTGTATTATTATGTTGTTTTTAGAATAAACCATTATTGGTGTTTTTCTCTTTGAAAACATCTTTTTCTCAATTGTTCACAACTCTCTCAATATGATGGAAGAAGAGCAACAAGTGGGAAAATGCCCCCTCGGAAATGAGCAACATGTGTACGATAAATTTACAGGGTAAGTAGCTTTCAGGGCTCATGTGTGTCCATGTGCAAAACATATGCACATTTGCAATTGGTTGTTTTACATGGAATTATCCATGACCAAAGCCTTATCCCAAGTTTCTCAGACAAGAGTCCCTTCCGTGTCTCAAGCGAGTGCAGTGCCAAGGGTTTTGTATCACATGGTTGATGGATCGAGGGGGTTTGAGGCATTATAGAAAGTTATGTTTGTTATATCACTTTCTGCCACATTATGTTGAAACTAAACATGTTCACATTTTTCAGGTGCTGTGTTGGACCTTGTGATGAGAGACTGGAAGACCAAGAGAGGACACATGTTGGAACACCTCCAACATTCAAATAACTGCATCTTCTGCTTTCAGAAAGTGTGTTTTACATCTGGGGAACCTCGAGTGTAGCGTGGTAGCCTGTTTTAATACTGATCCAAACATAGTGATACAATCATTTTTTTTACTTTGGCATATAACGTTCATACAGTAGTTTCTTAAAACAGGTGCCCTGTTTCTTTAACTTGTACTTTGATGTAGAGAAACAATGATTTTTAATCCGCTTCCCATTTGGCAAGAATACTGATATCCTTCTACTACAGTTGTTCTAAGGTTTTTTTGTATGCGGGGTTTTATGTTTATTGCCCAAGTAGAACTAAACATGATAAAGCTGCATTTCAGATTACACAAGGCTAAAATCGGGAACGTCCTTCCTGGAAAATGTAGACAGGCTTTCCTTCTTGTCAATGTTAAATATCCAGGTTTAAAACACTTCTGTTTCGGCTTCAAATGAAGATTATAAGAGAGATTTTTAATTTTTTTATCCTTTTTAATTTACTGTCAATATTTATAATTGTAATGCCTTGTTGATTGTTTCGATCTTTGTTTCAGTGCTTTGAGTTTTCCTTTTGTTTTGACGTGCTATACAAATAAACTTGCCTTGCCCTATTGCAAAAAGTAGTCTCGACCAGTAAGTGATTCTGCAGAGGTTAAGTAGGTCTATAGAACTGAAATGGACGTCATATAAACGGCAATATTTGGTCATATAAGACGTCGAGAGGACTCGGACCCGACCGTTCCGTACCACATTGCAAACCTTGAATGAACGGGGCCGCGACGTCATTTGGGGGAAAAAACCGTCCAGATAACGGTCCAGATGACGTTTGAAAGGACAGTGTTTTGACATCTGGCTTGCTTAGTGGGAACAACGGAAAACGAACGTCATATAGATGGCAAATATTTTGGTCCATATAATACGTTGATAGGACGTCGGACACCGACCGGTTCTGTACCACAGTTGCAACCTTGAATGAACGTCCAGATGACTTGAAATTACGTTTTTTGACATCTGCTTGCTTAGTGGGAAACGGACTGAAAACAACGATCATATAAACGTCAATATTGTGGTCCTATGAGCCTTGATCAGGACGTCAGACCCACCGTTCCGTAGGGGCGCACATTCAAACTTGAATTGACGATCCAACAACGAAACATTTGGAGGTTGAGGTGACGTCGGAAACGACGTCGAGAAAACGTTCATTCAGCACCCCACCAGTGACCTATATGCGACGTTCAAATTAACTTGATTCAAACGTCGGCTTGCTTAGTGGGAAGTCCATGGTTGAGGATGCACTGGCTTTGAGTCAACAAAGAAAGTGAAAGTGTGCCCCTTGTGCTGGTGTTTGCTGCTGGAGAAGCTTGCAGGAGTGGTGAAGGTTCAGCCCAGCCCACTAGTCTTGGCCAGAAGTCTGAGTAAGTAAGTAATCTTTATTTATAAACCCGTCTTTCACTGCACATCAGAGTCTCAAAGCGGTTTACAATTGTTAGTTTGGGCATTTGTCTCTCCGCATCCACTCAGAGATGGGAGCGGGTCGCCAGTAAGAAGGCGCATGCCATACCTATTTGTACATATTTTTAGTGGTAGGGGTACCGGAGTACCTGGAGGAAACCTACGCAGACACGGGAGAACATGCAAACTCCATTCCAGAAAGGCCCTGGTCCGACCGGTCGATACGCACCCAGGACCTTCTTTGCATGATAGCGAGAGTGCTATCGCACTCAGACCACCGTGGCGCCCCAGGGCCTTTGAAGGTTATCTAAAAGAGCACCTTCATTAAACCTCAAATACCCTGTCCAAAAACATCCCAGAGTATGTCACTACACTTTGGGTATGCGTTTATAACTAGCGTTGCTCCCCAGCTGGTCTTCGGCTTCTCCAGACCGAAATGAAGCAGCATTTGGACAAGAAGGCGTATGGTCAACGAGCTTCGGTATAAGCCTGGTGACACGGGCTCCCAACTTCTCTTATACCAATACCATGCTCATCAATGACCACTACCATTTCTCTGTCCTTATGTTGTAAAATACAAGAAGCTGAGTGAACACCAACTACGTCTTTCACCACACCTTGGGGGATCCGAAGGCCGCCTCAGGTCCTCGATGTGAATATGCTGGAAGCTCCTACAGCATACGGAGTGACCAGCAAAACATCCGGCCATCCCTTGCGTGATGAGAAGGCATCTCCCTGTTGTTGCTTACACCACGAAGGTTGAGTTCTACTGAACCTGGAAGATGGCTGAAAAGTGGGAGTCCCTCAATGAAATCTGTAAAACGAACACCATGGATTGGGCACACCCTCTCTAATACACTAGACCACAAGGAGACAATGAATTGTTTCAAAGTATCCCTGGACGAGGCCCCCGACCCCCAATTTTGTTATACCAGGATAGATGAAACAATAATTGAAACAGAGGACAGCTACACAGAGACAATGTGGCATAAAAAACTATAGTTGGATGGTCTGTTGCTACTAACCCTCAGGACGAAGACTGTGTTCCAGGGAGGGAAAAACGTAAGAATTCAGATCCAGACCTGCAGAGTGGGACAACCAAGATACTCGGCTCAGCGGGTTCTCTTTCACACCCGCGTGAGGGGAAAAAGGTGTGAATTTCCTGCATGAGCTGACCCCCATCCTCCCCGCAGCTGCAGCTCCCCGCACGTAAATTTTGGAACATGCACAGTAGCGGAAAACAAACAACAATGGCGGCGGGACACAAACTAGCTTGTGGGCTTCGAGCTCGGCAGAGAGGATAATTCTACTCCTTCGGTCATCCAAACGAGACCTCTGCAAAGTTTGTCCGAGCTTCATTCCATTTTCATCAACTGCTGTTAATATTACAGAAATGATGTTGGCGCTCGGCGAGGCTGGCACAGAAGTGGGTATACTGGCCAGGAGGGGGGTTGTTTCTTTCTTACCACTACTGGCCGGCAGTGGTGAGCGCTAGAACTACATAGTTTTTTCAACCTTGTATGAACGCTGGAAAATTTGCATTAGGAGCCCTGGTCAGTTGCGTTGCTGCTAATAGCCTGGAAATGTTTGCGCAGCGTCTCAGTATACACTCAGCCGGCCGGAGTCACTCACAGTGGGTTTTGGCAATTTCCTTTTTATAAAACTAAACGAAAAAAAAGGAATAACAATGGTGGGAGTGGCGTCGCCCAGTTGTGCCAAAATAACAAACTCAACAAAACTAGTCAACAAAAGAAGGAAACAAAAAATGCCAAGTCTATTTATACCTAAATAAGAGTAGGCGGTGTAAAACAACAAGGATGGCAACAACTGCTAAACTAATGCATCTAACAAAAACAGCTGAGTAGAGAGAGTGGAGAGAAAATGAGCCAATACTAACATATTCCCATTGGCAGACCTCCTCAAAAACGCTTTACTGGCTGAACAAAAGTTTGGCTCTTGGCCAAAGCGCCGTTCCAATTTGTGTCAATGCTGAGGGGGTGAATTTTTTGGTCCACCTAGTTTTACCTTGCTGTGAATTTTTGAAGTCTCCAGCGCAGATGTGTTTTTTTTCCATAGACTGTATAGATTAACGACAGAGTCACGCCTATCTCCGCGTTCTAAATAATGTCCAAAAAAAATGTGCTCTACCTGGAACAATCCAAATTGGCCGCGAGTGTCCCGCCCACAAGAAAAATTGTGGAAAAACGCATCTGGCATGCGCCAGCCGGCGCTGCCCCATTCCATTTGAACGAGAGACTTCAAAAATCACAGCCAGTAAAACTAGAGTGGACCAAAAAAATTCCCCCCCCCCCCGCCTTTATAGTTTAAAATGTTACAATGTATTTGAAATATATGTTAATATAGAAACAGGTAATTATATATATAAATAAAGAGGTATATATATATATATATGCAAACATGTGTATGGCAATTAACACAGACTAATGTGCATCTAATCAAAAGCCAAACGTTATTTTCTAATTCAGATAAATAACAAATCCCAGAGGATGTTGAGGTAAGAGGGTACAGTTTTTAACAGGGCAAAATCTAGTGCAAACTTTAAACGCACTTCCGCAAAAGTGCAAGTACAAAAACTTAAAACAATTACAAACTTTTGCGCTTCACCTGGTGTCTTAGCTCCGAAATTCGACTATTGAATGGACTTTCTCACATCAGCGTCTATGGCCGTACCGGAAACTGTTTTAACAACAGCATCAGTGGGAACAGAACAACGATTCCACCCAATTCATCCGCTTAAGCATCCCGTCCCCGACTCGCCAACCTCTTCCTCTCCCCATAGCCCCCGCTCATCCTCCCTCCTGCATAATGCAATCAAAACTGGAAGACAACCCAAAAACTCTAAGAATAAGTTACCTTGCAGAGCTTGAATAGTTCCTCGGGTCGAGAGCCTGCCGACGCTCGGCATTAGGATCCAATTTGCTGACGCCCCCTTTCAGGTTGACCCTTGAGGAGGACTTCAAATCAAAGAGCCCATCATTACACCCGAGCCAGACCATTGGCGAGGTGGGTACAAGTTTTTGTGCCGTCTCCAACTATTGGATGAGATAGTGACATCATCGCGACCCGATTTTCACACCTTTAAAGTAATAGAAATATGACCATGACAAGGATGAAAAAAAGGAAAGTCACTACAATGCATTAGAATGGATGACATCACACAAGCATAAGAAGGCTAATAATGGCAAGAGGGGGTGTGGGGGGGGGTGGGGGGGGGGGGGGGGGGGGGGTGAGTTTTGCGTGTTAAAGGTTAATACAGGCGTCGCGCATGTCATAATTTCCCCTTATACATTTTCCAGTTAAATGCCAGTTTTGAATCTACTTTAATGCAAAAATGTAAATATATTTAAGGCTTATTTTTGGACAAATTTCACTTAAAAAAGAAGCGACTAAACACCCCTATCCAGATCTTACTCCACCCCACTATCCCAAAAAGTAAAAAAAACTCCAGGAAGAAAGGAGGCGTGGCGAGAGGCGTTGGGAGACGCGGGGAGGGGGAGTTGTGGGTGAGCGGTCTCTGCTCGGTTGTCATTATTTAGACGGAGAGGTCGGGGATGTGAGTGCAGTGGCTCTCACAGCGGGGCCTGTAAGATCAAATCCCCGTCTCGGGTCTTCCCTCCTCATCTCCCGCTCCCTGGCCGCGTCGTGACCGGCATGTTGTGCTTCCAACGTCCCACAAAACGGCTACAGAAACTACCTGACTACAGTTAACTACACACGAGAAACGCTGCGCTAAAAAACTTCTAAAATACTATGCTAATAAATTGCTAACCTGAAATCGATGTTAAAAGCGGCTCGCCCGTATTCCAACTCTAACTCGCACAGGGGGCGTTGCGAGACTCTGGCTGGCTTTTATACCGCCGATCACAGAGCGCGGACCGATACAACATGCTGGCAGAGCAAATGGGGAGGACGCGGCACCGAAAATTCAAATGTAGTGTAGCCAAAGAATAAATTTAGAGAGGGCGCTACACAGCGGTATTTAGGCTTCAAAGTGAGAGTTTATCTATTTTGGCACTAAAATGTCCAAGAAAATTATTACCAGACAATGTAGAGAGCGCAATAAGAAACAATATTTATCGGCAGTTATAAGCCCCTCAAAAAGTTGATTTGTGCTTAGTTGTCCTTTTAATCACCGAAAATTTTTATATGCCCCCCGCAGAAACCCTTATCACACAAAAATGACAGATTAACAAAAAACTTACTTGGAAGGTCTTCAAGGTGTGGAACGTGACGTTTCACCTGGCCCCGTCACTCTCAGTATGGGTGCATCAGCATGTTTTTGGGGGGTGTTGTCAACTCTTGGGTGGACGGGGCTCAGGAGACAAGCTTTCTCACCAGTCCACAACAGAGCTGAAATTCGGAAAAAAAAAAAAAAAAACTACAAGATTTTAACAGACAGCAACCATGAAGACCAAGGTTATTGTCTCAAGAAGCGACACATCAATTGATGTATAAGTAAATCATTCCAAGAGCAAGTATAAAATGGACCACTGACCTATCATGTAGACCACTTGTGCAAAGTCAAGCCCGCGGCCAAATCCCCGCCCGCAAATGAATTTACATGGCCCGTTGCCTGCCATTGACGCACTATTACGCAATTGCGTTTTCCGCTATTTTCATGTTCCAGATGTCTATTTTATTCTAATATGTGTTTGGGGGGATAAGCTTGAAGAGCATATTGGAATCGAGCCCGCAGGTGGCAGCAGCGCTCGCTGAATGGTTTTGAAAACAGCTAATGCCTTTATTGTGGCCTCTTTTTCTCAGCTTTTTTGGTGATTTCAGTAAAACTCCCTCGCTACTCAACGGGATATACAAGCTAAAACAAAATTCTTTTTGCTGATGAAAGTAGACAGGCAAATTCTTTCAGAATCGGGTTTCGGATTTCCAGATAGTCATAAAGTACACAATAAACAATAGTCTTGGGTCCTAAAAATCTATAAAAATCAATCAAAACGCTGGCAATATGGTAGTACCTGTCTGAAATAGGCTGACAGGCAATGAGTATAATAAACATTGAACCATCCGGCCCCTCGGCTCGCAGCAAATTTGTGTTATTGGCCCTCTGATGTATATGACTTTACATGCCTGATGTAGACTATATCATGCTCATTTACCATGGCTCATTAACAGGTAACAATTATTTAAAAATAATACAGATTGTGGCTGATTGGTATCAACTTGCACATTCATATTAGACAAAATGCAACCGCATTTTCTTGCTTATTGGTGCCATGTGATACCAATATTGATGGTTATATCAAGTCTCGATACTGTGCCTTTAACTACCAGGTCCCGCAGTATAGAGTTTCTTATGTAAGGCCTTGATCTGGCTCAGCAGACCTATAGTAAAAGTCATCGCTTTCCTGGCTTGATGATGTTGCCTGCGGACCGGGCTGAACCGCAACCACTCCTGCACAGCTTTCTTCTTCTCCAGCACAAACAGCACAAGGGCACACTTTTCACTTTCTCTTTGTGACTCAAAGCAGTGGCGTCCTCAACATGGACTTCCACTAAGCAAGCCGATACGTTGAATCAACGTAATTTGGAACGTCGAATAAGGTCACTGGTGGGTGCTGAATGAACGTTGTTCCTCGACGTCGTTTCCTCCCGACGTCACCATCAACCTCCAAATGTTACTGGATGGCACGTCAATTCAAGGTTTTGAATGTGGTACGGAACCGGTCGGGTCTGACGTCCTATCAATGTCTTCATATGCCCAAAATATTACGTTTTATATGACGTTCGGTTCAGTCGTTCCCACTAAGCTAGCTGATTCAAAAACAACGTAATTTTCCAACGTCATCTGACGTTCTTTCAAGGTGCAATGGGGTACAGAACCGTCGTGGTCCGACTCCTAGCAACGTCTTATATGACCAAAATATTGCCTTCATATGACGTTCGTTGCTCCGTTGTTCCCGCTAACAAGCAGATGCAAAACACTGTCATTTCAACGTCATCTGGACTTATCTGGACGTTTCAAAGACGATCGCGGCCACGTTCATTCAAGTTGAAATGTGGTACAGAACCGGGGTCGGGTCCGACGAAGCCTCTCGACGTCTTATATGACCAAAATTTTTGACGTTGATATGACTCCCCATTACAGTTTCTATTGAAACTACTTATCCTCTGCAGAATCACTTACGGGTCGAGACTACTTTTTGCAATAGGCAGGCAAGGTTTATTTGTATAGCACAGTCAAAACAAAGGAAACTCAAACACTGAAACAAAAATAGAAACAATCAAAACAGGCATTACAATTATAAATATTGACAGTAAATTAAAAAGATAAAAAATAAAATCTCTCATAAAATCGCCATTGAAGCAGAAACAGAAGTGTTTTTAAACCGGGATTTAAAACATTGTCAAAGAAGAAGCCTGGTCTCACATTTCCCAGGAAGACCGTTCCAGATTTTAGCCTTGTGAAACTGAAATGCAGGCTTTTATCCAATGTTTAGTTCTGACTCTGGGCAATACACGATAAACACAGCAGTCAAAAACCTGAGAAACAACGTAGTAAAGGATATCAGTCATTATTTGTCAAATGGAGCTGCATTAAAAAATCATGTTTCCTACATCAAAGTACACGTTCAAGCACACAGGGCACAGTGTTATAGAACACTAAGTCTGAACATTCAGCAAAGTAACAAAAAACATGATTGTAGCCCTATGTTTGGATCCGTAATAAACAGGCACACGCCACAACTCTAGGTTTCCCCAGATGTACAAACACAATCTGAAAGGCAGAAGAATGCATTTAATGAATGTTGAGGTGTTCCAAACATGTGGTCCTCTCTTGTCTGCAGTCTCTCATAACAAGGTCCAAGCACAGCCCCTGAAAATGTGGAACATGTTTTAGTTTCATCATAATGTTGCAAAGTGATATAACCAACACATAACTTTCTAGTAATGCCCTCAACCACTCGAATCCATCACCAGGGGATACAAACCTTAGGCACTGCACCCTCGCTTGAACACTGGAAGACACTCTGTCTAGAAAACTTGGGATAAGGCTTTGGTCATTGGAGTAAAGCCATGTAAAAAAACAATTGCAAATGTGCATTTGTTTTGCACATGGACACAAATTAGCCCCTGAAAGCTGACTTACCCCTGTATACTGGTACACATGTTGCATTCTTCGCGAGGGGGGCATTTTCCCCTTGTTGTTCTTTTTCCCTCATGCTTGAGTGAGTTGCATGAACAATCTGAGAAAAAGAATGTTTTCAAGAGAATACACCAAATAAGGTTTATTCGAAAAACCACATAATAATACAGAAGAAACAATCAATGTGTGAGAGTGTGATTCTTACCTGTCGAACACCTTCAACACAGTCTGACACCTGCTAAAAAAAATAACAACTGTAGTGGCTCATTTAAACAGCCACAGTGAGAAGAAGTGAAAGTCTCTGACATTGAAGACCTGGGAAGACATTAAATCACATTTATTAAACAAAGCAATACATGAACATTAAACTCTCTTTCTGCAGCAGGTAACATCTGTGTGCTCCTTTTGGTTGGTCCCCAGTCTAACCTAACTCAACTCCAATTCTAATCACAGGTGTGTTAAAAAATGGGAGTGTCCCAAATAGTAATGATCTCTCCCTGTTTTTAAAAACTAAATACTGTTGTCTTTTTGCAGTTTATAAACTTTATACAGTAACTTTAAAAACTAAAAAAAGGTGTTAACCTCCCTTTCAGACAGTGAGCTAATGTGCCAGCCGTTTTTATTTATTAAAAACTAGAAAAAAGGTGTCTCCCTTTCAGCTGAGCAGTGCATGCATTGGCAATTCAAAATACAGATAATATACAAAATATACTTAACAAAATCCACGTATACGTGAGAAAACAACTTACTTTCTGTCTCCAACTCTTTTCAATGTGGAAATGATACATCTATATCTAAAAACTGTGCAGACTGTGTACTTACTAGAGAGGATGATTCCAAGTAAATAAAGCAGGGCAGTGACAGAGGTACAGATTCAACGTCATATCAACGTCTGGGAAGACATTGCTTTACGTCCAGATTCACACCTTACGTCGTTTAGACGTGGAAAACAGGTCCTCGACCGAGCGACTCACGTGTCAGGCTGTAAAGTTATAAGTTATACTTGCGCGGCGCTTAAGTGTGCGTCGGTTGTTTAGGGTGTTATCTATTAATTTTTCACAGTAGTCAGAAAAAATGCATGGCCGTGGTGTAGCGGTTGCGTAATGAGACTTCAGTCGCAACGACGCGGGTTCAAATCCCCGTCGGAAAACTTTTGACTTTTCACTTTTTAGCGAACAATTTTTCTGTTTGGTTAAAAACGAATAAACACTCAACATAAGATTATGTAGTGGCTAATAATAAAACTTGTGAACCCATGCATTTGCATAAAATCTCAAGTGCTCACCCCTTATTTGCAAACTTGAGATTGTTAGCACAACAAATGCATACATTCACAAGTTTTATTATTAGCCACTACGTAATCCTATGTTGAGTGTTTATTAGTCTTTAACCAAACAGGAAAAAATTGTTCGTTAAAAATCAAAACAAATATATAAAGATAATAATACACACACACGTGGGCTCGAACCCACGTAACCAATGGGCCGTTTCCACGGACCCGACTCTACTCGGCTCGACTCGACTCTCCCCAGTTTGCGGACGTTTCCACCGGCTCGCGTTACCCGTTACCCTTTACTTTTTCAGTAACGGCTTATGACCTGGCTCTAGTCGGGGCTAGCAGATACTGTAACCCCAGCAACGTTGGCAAACTCAATTCTGATTGGCCAGGGGAGCTGTCAATCACTAATCAGCTGTTCACTCAGCTGTTGCCAGAGACAAACAAGTTCCCAGTCTGACAATGACTACCGCACGGAAATCAATTCCTTGGGCGATGGATGAGGTCAGCACTTTCCTCAGTTTAGTGGGAGAGGACAGAATCCAGCGTGAGCTCGATGGAGCCACCCGAAACGAGAAAGTTTTCGCGGAGATAGCAGTTATGATGGAGGAGAAAGGATACCAGCGGACATCAGCTCAGTGCAGAGAAAAAATCAAGAAGCTTAAAAGTGACTATCGGGAAATTAAGGATCATAACAGCAGAAGTGGATCGAACAGAAAATCATGGAGGTGGTTTGAACAAATGGATGCTATTTACGGTCATCGGCCAGCTAACACCGGGAGAGATGGGTGCCTCGACTCTGCCTCGTCCCAGCTCCCAGAAGCGAATGGTAAGTGTTTTCTTGCTAAAGTATCTAATCTAGTACAACTAACGTGTGTTTGTGTAGTTTGAAAAGTCTAAAAACAGTTAAAGCAGCGTGTGGTTGATGTTATGTTTCCTATCTATATATTATACTAAACGTAGTTAGAGAGTGGATAAATAGCGATTCATAAAAAAAAAGACTGTCGTTGTTTTCCAATAACGTTATAATTGAGTAGGGATCATGCATGTATGCATGTATGGTTGATCTATGTATGTGTTTTCAGATTCATTTTCCGTGAGGGTAGAGAGCGAAAACTCTACAAATTCTCCTGTCCCAGCAACAACTCCAGAGACATCCCCAGAGACCGCCTCCACCGCAGCGACACCTACTGGGCAAGCATCAGCATCAGCAACAGCAACACAGCAGCGTGTGACTGGTGAGTGAACTCTTCATGACAATGTAATACATGACTGCAACAACTTAAATGCATTTAGAAGCTATTACATTAATAAGTAATACCAAATAGGATTGGACCAATATCAAAAGACTGAAATCTCAATGCAATCAGAAAAGGATCAGACACAATGAACTATTGTTTAGGGGGGAACTGAGCTGTCACCTTATTGCACTGCTCACTGCATATTGTGTGCACCATGTGCACTTGTGTATATTGTAATTGTAATCGTAATAATTCTATTTTAAAATGTAAACCTTAGAAGTGTTGCTGATTTGTATTATTATTTGTAGTATATTATTCTATTCTCTATTCTTTGACTGTTGCATCAAGAGCCAAAGAAATGTCCTAGTCTATGACTTCCTGTTAGTTACATGGCAATAATAAGGATTCTGATTCTGATTCATTCACTTCACAAGTAAAGTGAATGAAGCTTGAATAAGAACAATGTCATTGTGTGCATTTGCATCCACTATTCTCTTTACTGTGTGGCACCATCAAACACCCTTCAGATTACCCTACCTTATTTCTAATCCATTTTCTCTGTCAACCGTGTCAAATCCCTTTGTCTGTCTAGGTAAAAGAAGAAGAATCATGAATCAGCAGGAGATGACCACCGTCATGAGAGAAATTCAGGATGAAGATCTGAGGCAACAGGCACTTAACCGAGATCAACGGGATTCACATGTCCAGTTGCTGCTCGAAGATGCCCGAGAAGCAAGGGAACTAGAGGCGACCCTAAGGAGGGAAGAGAGCTCCCAGAATGCTGCCTTTAATCAGTCCTTTCTTGGTGTTCTCGCACAGCTTGCACAAGCCATAAGTGCTAATCGTAACGTTGGTGGACTACAACCTTTATAATAGAAATAGTTGAAGCTAGATCAGAATTTTGTTAATTTAATTGTAATATTTCCCTATAATATAATATATGATGTATATAGAATGTATATTACTTGATTTCTTTGTTTGTAAATTAAAATGTTTTCACTTACATAAAAAAATTAGCATGAGCTATGTTTACAGCAATTTATAATCATGTACTATGTGAATAAGTGGTATTTCTTTCAAATTGTGCAGTAACAAGAATTCTGCAAACTTTAAGGTTCATTTGCGACCATCAGTGGATATTCATATGCAACGTTTTAAACTTGCAGTCACTTATACATAAAACAATCTTTAAAGAACACATTCTGACAAACAATATATTGATAAGACAGAAACAAAATTATGTAATTCAAAAGAAAAGTAATCAGAGGAGACAAGTATTTTTGTATGAATGTTTACTTCTGTCTGAAAAAGCTGATTGAAAGATGTGACAGAAGCAAAAGATACATTGAAACCAAATATGAACTCTTGTGCAAAAAAAATAATAATAATAATAACAATATCCAGCAATATAAAATATACAAAAGAACATTACACTACACATTTACAACTTAATTTACAATATTATATTATTAGTTATGTAACAAATGTTGCATTAGGCCATCTCTGACTTCCTTGCCTCCCTCCTCTGTGTCCTGTGCCATTACCCCAGCTGGCTGAGTTGCTTCTACAGGGCCTGGAGCATCCCACTCTACCTGGTACTGCTCACCATGGGTCTCACAGAGGTTGTGTAGGGCACAACACGCCACCGCCATAGACTTGACTAATTCAACATCACAGTCATTTCTTTTAAGTAGACAGCGCCACCTACCTTTAAGTCTACCAAAGGCATTCTCCACTACAACTCTGGCTCTACTGAGCCTTTTGTTAAAATTAATTTGATCTGTGGTGAGCTGTCCAGTGTCGCTGTATGGCTTCAGGAGCCAATTTTGCAATGGATAGGCAGAGTCCCCTAAAATATAGTAGCCTGCCGTAATCCCACCAAAAGCCCGAGGGTTTGCTGGAAAAAGGTGACCCTGAGTGGCCAGCTCCCACAAAGCTGATAATCTTAAAACTCGGGCATCATGGAGGCTCCCTGGTTGCCCAGAATTCACATTCCAAAACAGGCCCTTGCCGTCTACCACAGCCTGAAGGACTATGGAGTGCCATCCTTTGCGGTTGAAGTAGTCTGTGTGAAATTCTTTGGGTGCAACAATGGGAATGTGTGAGCCATCTACAGCACCAACACAATTTGGAAGCCCCCACCGGTTTTCAAAATATTCTGCAATTGTTTGCAGACGCTCTTGATCTGGACAACGGACAAACTCAAGAACCAGAGATGACTCAGCTGCAGCACAGAACTCCTAAAAACAAAGGACACATTAGGGTACACATAAGACAGTTTCATAATAATATTTCATAATTTCAGTTAACTGATTTGTTTATTTGTAAGCACCTTGTTTTGCCATGGGCTGACAACATACTCTGAGTATTTGTTTCAGTAATAATTTTGTGTGCAAGAAGAAAACAAGATGCTTAACCAAATTATACTGATCTGCATAAGCTATGTCTAAAGAAGTCCCAGCCAGTTTTAAATCACGATCAACTAAGAAAAGAAAACTAAGAAAATGGCAAAATAAATGTTTTTATTCAAGACAGAAACAGTGTTTGAATAAATTAAATAGATTAGACCTGTACTTAGACGATCCATATCTAACCTCTTTTAATGTATTTAATATGGAACACTGCATAACTTTTCTTTATTTACATTCATAAAGTGAGTTTTAGTTGTTAGAGCACCAATATTTTCTGAGGGTGAGGTCTGTAATAAAAAAAGGAAAATACTCACTTGAACACAGCGGCACACTGTTGCTCTACTGACACCAAATAGATGTCCAATGGTCCTGTAGTCGCCACCAGTAGCCAGCTTCCAGAGGGCAATGGACACTCGCTTCTTCAGCGGCACACACAGACGAAAGGCTGTATTCTGCCGCTCCATAAACGGCTGCAACTTGTGGCAGAGGAAGCAGAAGGTCTCTTCTGACAGGCGGAAGTTCTGGACCCACTGCTCAGCAGAGAATTTGGGAACCACCTCATCCCACCACTGCGAGGCCCGGTTAAAGCTCCACACCAACGGAGCTTGGCGAGCCTCTCTAGACCCAAATGTTGCCATCTGAAACAGACGTATAGTAATATTAAGATTAAGATTAAGCATTGATAGATGCTTAATCACTCATTTTACTGTCACTTTACTGACTCTCCCACCCCATGCTCTATGCTCTATTGTTTTGTTACTGATCCCCAAATAAAAGATAAACAGGGTGTTAATATCAGCTCTACATGGTGGTGAGCAATATACACAAAGGCTGCTATAACGTGTGTAACACACAACTTTCTTATTGTATTTATTTAAGTGTATTTATTTATCATATCCTCAATTGTACATTTATCAAAAGTCTCAATACAATTCATTTAAATCCTGTACCCGTTGCTATCTCCAGGAAAATATACTAAAAAGGTTAATACACAATAGTAGAATTACAGTGTTATAATTATAGCAAGACTTGTAACGTTAATTTAAAAGTGAATATAATCAATTAGGTAACTTGCCTTCTTGTTAACACCCTTTTAACACTAATAATAGCTAGTTAGCTATTGAATCAGACTTTAATATGTGTGGAGTAACAAACTAGCTAGGCGTAGTTGCAGTTGCTTTATGGTTTATTCAGTTTGTGTCCACAACAACATAAAGAGTTACAAGCTAACCGCTATGAGTTGCATCGTTCGCTCAACACAAATAAAACACCGTACCATTGTATATATTTACGATAACTAAACGACTGCGTTTTGCCGCAACTAAAAGCAAAAGTGCACCTGTAGAGAAACTACTAGGTTACGTACCTTCAAACGTCTTCTTTTGACAGTTTGCGCGATGGCATCTTCCGCTGAATACCGCTGTAAAGTCTCCCAGACGCGTCGGTATTTCTTGTGGGTGTTCTCTCTGGCTGTCGCCAGTCGTCTTCTACTGTCTTCTTTAAATTTGTGGCTAAGGTAGACCCACAACGCAATGCATAAAAAGAAGAGCTGCTCTGCCTCATCCATTGCGCTTGTTGTGAGCACCTCCAGAGGTGACCGCCCCTTAGGTAACGCGTTGCCACAGATACACAGGGCCGATGGAAACGCTCTCAAACCGAGTCGAGTTGAGCCGAATCGAGTCGAGTCGAGTAGAGTCGGGTCCGTGGAAACGGCCTTTTTCTCTTGCTATTATGTGTCATGGGCAAAGAGACCCGAGGCACTATGACCGGTAAATTAAAATTCCTTTTTTCTTCGGTAAACAAATGCATATTAAGTATCTGTGTATTTGAGTTCAATGTTTAGATGATGATGAATTATGCGGTTGTTTTCTTTGTAACAAAACCATTATAATGATGTATAACATGCCATCAATGTTGCAAGTTACAAGTAAGAATCGAAAGTCAGGGGACACAAAATATTTTTTACTGGTCAGAACTGGCCTGCGGGCGGCGTGTTTTACCTGCCGGATTTAGAGGGTTATGTTTCGAGCAGAATTCTTCGTCTGACAACCGCAGGGACTGATATTAAGAAGCTGTGTTTGTAATGGATCAAATCTACCAGCATTTCTGCACCATCTTGTAATTTTCTCGAGTCATTTACTGGACTGCCAACAAACAATTAATGACTTAAGTTGGCAAATAACTTTTTTGCACTCTACACTTCTAATTGTTTGGATCAAAAGGTTAAGGCAGCCATTGAAATTGAATTTTTGAGTTGAAGCAGCTTTTGCAGTTTCCGGTGTAGTGCCCAATGTAAATTTTTTCCCCAACCCATAAGTGCCATACTCATACAGTATACTTTACATTGGTTGACTCTGCAAGTGAAATATTTATTCTTGACAAATATCATTTCACTGATCATGGTTCACCTTAGGACTAGAAAAGGTATTATAATCCGGACCTTACAATGGGAAAAAAAATAAAAGGGCAACATTTTCTAATAATTTAATTTCATAGCAATTTGTATATCATTTGAGAATCAGGTCCTATTCACAACAGTAAAAAAAGATTGTGTTCCTTTAGCTGGTGTTTGGCACAGAGCGGCCTGGATCCTCTGAGCTGCTTTTGGCCCGGGGGAGTGCTTGACCGGACCCCTCCTCGTACTGCTTCCAAACAGTGTAATCTCTCAAGTCTTGACACAGCAAATAAACACGAGCGCGCAACTTTATCTGCCGCTTCCTACCGCATTGTCCCGGTGACAAGTTATAAAAAGGCGCCCCGGGGCAGAGGACAGCACTAGAGACATATCCCTGCGGTGACTTCCAGGTCTATAGCAGAGCACTGAAGGTTAAGTGCATGGAATATTCACAAACGCAACCCAACACCTCGGGAAAATCCACAATGCTTTATTTCGTTTGCTTGTTTTTAGATCTGTACCCAGGGCTGTCACCGTAATTACTATATTGGCTCATCGCTCGATTCGTGATGGATGGAACGATAGTTTTGAATCAATCTTTATCCTTTGTGAAGACATGGAGAGCTGCATAAGCTAGGATGAGCACAGAGACCTCACGCCTTTTCACAACGCTGGAGATTTACTAATTTTTACATGACTTAAACATTTCTTCGTTAGTGCCATTGTGCATGAAATGTTATTTTCTGATCACCTAAAATGTCACTGTTAGTCAACACTGTATGGCCAAATCAAAACATTTCAGTTGAAACAAAGAAAATCATTTTTTTAGTTCAATACAAAATTCCTCATCACGTTTTGTTGTCACTTTAATGGTGGTCTTGACTTTCCCTGAAGGCAAAGATGTTTCCAGTGATTCCTCCACTATCGCGGGGGTTACGTTAACACAAATAAGAAGTAGCTGCATGTTTTAGGCTATAAAACCTCTCACCACACACATTAAACACTTTTAAAAGCCTTGCACACACTCTAAAATACAGCTGCAGAGGACACTGAGGGCCAGGAGCCGAACTAAGGTCAAGGGGAGGATGGTAGTCCTCTGAACTAATCACTGCGTTGCAAAGAAGCCAAAACAGTTTTCTTCTGACTGTAAATAAAAGTAACAGTGTATATGATGTTTTTGTTGTACACAAGCGGCACATGACAAAAATGCTGTAAAAAAAAAATTTGCACCCAAATAAAGCCATGAAACAGCGAGGCCACAAAAAGGTGTACCCCGTTCTAATGAGAGACCACTGCATTTGATTTCCCTTGATCATGTCACTTGGTCACACGTGGAGAGGCCCAGGCCTTCTGTCGGCGCAGAGCCTGTGGCCTGCTCTGACCGCCCCAGAGAACTATGAGCTTAGTTCTGCTCTAGTCCACAGTTTTACAAGAAACACACAACCACAACATCCACAGTGATGTTGAACCAGTCTGGGCACACTCACATTTTATTTAAATTGTGGAATTATTACAGTCTATCCCTGATTGTCAAAATAGACTCTCATTATAATTCCAACAGTACTGTATTGTGTTATAGAAAAGTCGTTGGCTTTGTCTTCATAATTCAAAATGACAGCGAGGCCTGAACCAGGGAGATCCGTGAGAGTGAGTATTGAAATTAAACATATTTCTTTTAAACATGGACAATTCTGAATTATACAATGCCACTATAGTGCATTACTCTTTACTTATTATAGCCTCATTCATAAACAAGACCAGATGTTAAAATGCATCTATCATCATTAGTTTTTTTACATGAAAGAATATGCAACACAAGCATAAAATTGAACTCTCAGCCCAAAGAGGCAAATAGTGACTCACACGGTCCTTCCTTACAGATGTACGATAGTTCAAATGTGCTACAGTGATACAGTCCAGTGAGAAAAACAATGACGAATCGATGAGAAAGGTTAGTGAAAAATCTTGTTCTTTTTAAAAATGTAACCTAATTGAATTTTGTTTATCAGCGAGTAGGAATAAGCAGGAAGCCTATGGCCCAACCCTTAATTTACAATTCATATTATGTATATAGAAACAAAACAGATTGTAAAAAAAAAATGAATTACAAGTCACCAGGAATGGAAATGTGTATCCATGTAAAAGTGTAGTGGATGAAATGAATACGGCAGAACACAAAAAGAAAGAACACAAAAAATACAAATATAACAGTAAGATTTCAACTTGCACAGAGAATACAATGACATCATGATACAATGAATGATGGGTAAAGAACAACCTCTTTCAACAATCTTCTCCAAAAGTACAATTCTCTATACGTACATTACATACATTACACTCACATTGGTATTGACTTACACTAATATTGTCAATGTCCAGGATCAATGGACACATACCCACACCACTTCTCCCTGGCTAGCTCGCCATACTTTCCATTCCCTCTGAGTGGCAGCATAGGCCCACACTACTGCACTGCTGGGACTGAACCGTTACCTCGGCACAAAGGAGCAAAGTTTAGCACCAGCATTACACTATTACACAGACTCCCATTTGCAACGACATGTCATCGCCGTTACTTCTACTATCCCTCCTTCGCAATAAGGTAAGTTTCTGCAATGCCATCGCGTAAACATCTTTCTCTTTCCCCCACCGGCAGCTCCTTACCGGGTGGGCTGACAGCTTCAAGGGGATCAAATGATTCTCCAGAATACTGTAAAAGCCACGCAGTTCTAAGTTCGCAGTTTTAATAAAGTGAACCGGGGTGAGCGCGAGGCCACACGCAAAAAAGTCCCAGAAAAAGCCTGTCCCGAAAAGGCTGCTTTTGTCCCAATGACCGGCCCACACCTGTCAGCAGTTTTTAATGTCAACTTTGCATAGCCCACCAAACTGGACTGCTTTGTAACTTGGGAGAGATTCGTGGGAAAAAAAGATGGGAAGTTATTTGGTGATCAGCAAAGAATACATTTTTTTGAGTTTGGGTAATTTATAGAGTGAAATGTTGTATATTTTACATGTGCCAAATTGTTCTCGAGTTTGCAAATATTTTGGTTTACTATAACGACAATTCCAAGAAGCATAATTCTCTTTCACTGCGCATCAGACAATTTTTACTAAAATGTATGGTTTTAATCACACATTTAAAATAAAGGATTTTTTTTATCAGGCATCAAAGACTTCTTATCACAATAAATGTACGCACAAATTAACAGAAATGTGATGTTATCAATTAGTGTTCATAAGATCGGTTCTGACCTCAATTCAAAACAGTGTCACTAAGTAGTATTAGCTTATTCGTACATAACTAATGCTTAATTATACGTAGTTACAAACTTCTAAACGTGATCAAAATGTGCCCTTTCTAAACCCATTCAAATCCTGTAATTGGCTTAATTTAATGGCGTCATTCTAGTATTGACGTTAAGTTTTACGGTTAATTATTGCGTTTCAAATTGAATTTCAGCGTAACTAAGAAGTGGGATGACGTTTAATTGAAAAATCAGTCAATAGGACGTGTAAATTCCTCCGTTTAATGGAGTTAATCTTGTTTTTTTTTTTAGTTTTAGACACATTTGCCGTCTTGTTCAGTAGGTTTGAATTTTTGACATAGTGTGTATTTTTTAAAGTTGTTAAATCCAGCTATCCTAATATTTCTCTTTCTCTGACAGCCGGCACTGCTCTCCCATAGCTTACATTGTTTTTTTCGTATGCCAGCTCTTGCTATGGGACACCGTACAGTCAAATCAATCGAAGCGCGCAATTCCCACCCCACACATGCATTCCAGACGCGCCTTGTTCAATCAATTCACAAAAAGGCGCGCGCGACCGGCCTCCGCGTTTACCTACACCGGGGTTCCGTGTTGAATACAGTCATCTTTAGCCTTTACGCAGCTCCTTAATTGAATGAAGTCCTGATCTTTCATCCTCGTAGTTGTTTTAAGACGTGAATGACGCGACAAAAATTGAAATGCGCACGCCGCACCGCACGCCCCCAAGTCTACATGTCTGTCTCTCCACTGTTTTTTTTTTTTTTTCTCCCCATTTTGAAAGGTCACAAATTCAATCAGCACCAGCGCAATTGCCATAATAATATATGTATGGGGAAAACAGCTACAGTTACAGCGAGTTGGGAATTCTTGGGCTGCCTGCGGACATTTGGTCTCGGTGAAGAACAGAGGCGTCTCTCTCTGGAGTTAGCCCCATTAATCCCACCGGCAGAGTGACACAGAGAAACGGCCTTTTATGTGGTTAAGTTTGCAAAGTTAAAAGTCTAATGTCAAGTAGCAGAGAGTGGGGTTGAGGGGACCACAATTGGGAAATGCCATGGTTGCAGCGCACAGTAAAACAACATAAATAGCTGGAAAATATTTCAAACAAACTCAAATCTGTATCCTTACTAAATTCTTAAGATTAAGAATAAATTATAAATCCACTACATCAAAATCGTAATCTATAACATCCATTTCTTGGAAAAGGAAGCTTCCCAAAGGATTCAAATTTAACACATTCACATTTGTTTATTTCTATTTGAAATGTTTTGGGCACTTAAATATGGCTCATAGAGGAATTATAAATGTAGTGTTTTGTGTTTATTGCAAGGTTTGCCATCATAACAAAAGTATTTGTTCTATTGTAACCGAAGCAGCTCTCTGTGAATGCTGTTCTGTAAAATTAGCACTCTAATAAAAAAATAATATTAGCTGCATAAGATTACAAGCACACAACGCTGGATTAGCAGTAGATTACAGACGAGAATTTACAGCTGTGTGTATTAGCAGCATAAGGATATTGACAGAATGAAGTAGATCAAGTCAGACTGAAGTAGATGAAGCGATATCATATATTGCACATAATTACAACGACTGTAGTATTATTGTTGTATTTTGCAAATGGATATATCTTCATTCGGGGTGAAATAAGTGAATTGATTGATCATAACTAATTGACCAATTCAGAATAACTGTTTTTTTCAGACAGCTCCTTCCAATCTGAAACATTGAAGGTATTCAGTATTTATGGGAAAATGTAAATCTTCTATCCAACCAATTACCAATATAATTTTATAGCCCTAATTTATAATATGGTTTCAACAAAATTTTGAATTCTTAAAAAAGCACAACATTTTGAATTCTTAAAAAAGCACATTTACTTTCCAAGACTTCTGTGACTTTTTATGATTCTTTTCATATAGAAGAATCAAAAGAGATTCAAAACGTTAACACTTCTTCCCATTACCTTTAGCGATATGTTTAATTTCTTGTCTTTCTTGGTGCTATGTATAATATTGAGCTGACCCTGAGACATACTTAATAAGTTAATTCACACTCATACACATATGGTTGTTAAATTGTTGGTTTCAGTACAAATTAATACATTCAAAAATGTAGTGTCAAATTCCAATCCTGTTTAAAAAAATAAATAATTAATAGATAATTAATTGTTTCTTCTATTATACTTATTGTCCCTATTTTTGCACCAGAACAGCACATACCTGCTCCCTTTGTGTCTTCCAAACACAACTCCATCTTGCGTCGCAGATGAATCATAAAACATTAAGAAGATAAAACGTGGAGCTCTGATGGAGTGAGGGGCTTCATCTAATGCGTACGCACACCTCCCATTAGGAAGCGATACAAGGGAAGCTCTGCGAAACAATACAACCACTTCAAAATTGTCTTAAAAACATGTTGTAAATTTGTATAATTGATAATTAATAAGATACAATGATTTCAATTTTTTTCTTATTGTTTACCTCTCACAATCCTATTCATGTTTTTTCCCTTTAGGCCAGTAGAGGGCACACAGATTAAATGGGGCTGAAACTGTAGTGTAGTCTATGAAATCTATTGTAAAAGGGTTTATAAAACTTTTTAAGCCTGCAATCCTGGTAATACAAATACAACTCTCTGTGCCAATTATACATTATAGTTTGAATTGCATGCCAAATAGAAATTAATATTACTATTTTTAATAATGTTGCAGTCCCTAATTTGAATAAGATTTCATTCATCAATGATTTGTGTTTTCAATTGCATGTGTGTGACTCCATAGCTGTATGCATGTGAACTAAGACATTAAACAAATTCAAAACCAACAAGGTGAGAGTTTTTTTTAATTTAAATAAGTTTTTGCCTAACTTGTGTTCCAACCTTCCATTTTTTTATAAACATTTTGTCATTGGCAAAATCTCAAGGCTATACACATCGTAATCTCTGAACAAAAAGTTTATATTTTGCGATTATCTCCAAACCCAGCATGACCTCTACTGCCATAAACAACACCATATAAACATCAACAAAATATTCTGTACCTAAAACATAATCTTGACATTATTTACATGCTTGTAACAGATGAAACACCTCCATCTAGTGGCAGGTTTGGAAAATCAAAATCTGCTGTTTCAGTGAAAATCTAACATGACACGGTGTAAGTGATGATATGTTGTTTTAAAGAACTGATTTGAGTAGAGAAAATCCAAAAACAGAAAACAGCCCGGTCCATAACGTCATAGTCTGAGGATTTGTTTTATTGTAATAAGTTTGATGAAGGAGCATTTAGACAGAAGGGCCAGCTAATAATTTTAGCATTGATGGAGCATTAAAGTCGCATTGTCTTCTAACAGGGTTAAAAAGTTGGTTAAACAGGACTTTTACTTTCTATAAACTGTTCATAGTCGTGAGAAGATTCCTGCAAAAAAATCCATTCACAATGTGTATTTCTTTTGAAACTCTGAATATTAGAATGCTGTTCAAAAGTCCATTACAGACTCATAATAGATATATTTATACATTTTCATATAATGTTGATAATTTTCTTGGTGTAAAAAAAAAAAAAAACAGTAATACCATAATCATCAAAATAACAATTAAAAAACCCTTGTCATTGACATGTCATTGACTCATCAAGTAATGAGTCTATATCATACTGTAAATTGGTTTCACATTTTAAGTTGAATCACATATAAAACAAACTATAGTCAACTGTATTCTAATTCTCAGAGATTCACCAGTATATACAGAAGCACTTCTGGGCACATGCAGCTTCTGAACGCCACAAAAACACCTGCCCATTATGGCACAGCCGCACATTGTACATTTCTCAGTGTTTTTCGCACACAAACGCCACATAACAAATCCACGTCTGCAGCGGTGGAGACAAAAGGCCCATTTGGTGTGCGCGCCGCGGTGTCTTCCCCCAGCAGCTCTCTTTAAAAGCCCCGCATCCATTACCTTTCAGCGCGTAAATACCTAATGCTGGAAACATTTGTCAACGTATGCAGCTGGCTGAGCAGAATAGATTATTAGGAAGTGAGGGGAAAACACACAAGGCTTTTCCCCCAACTGCAGCAGCAAAGGCTACACTGCAAAAGGGAAAAAAATAGTAATAAAGTATGGAATATTCATCTTGATTTGATTGGTTTTAATTAGAGCGCTGACGATTTATCACAATGCCACGCAGCTGACTCAATACACATTCTTTTACAATGATACTTTGATGTTTTTTTGCAGCATGATGGCTGAATGGTGAAATATTCAATGAGTTAAAAGAGATACTTAATGTTGCTTTGGCTACATTAAAGCTGGGTTTTGTAACTTTTTTCTAATCATACCTTTTGTTTGGCCATTGGTCTTGTAAAAGCACATATCAGACCATCTTTTTACCTGCGTTTGTTTGTCTGTCTGTAAGTTTGGACAACATTTTCAATAAACTTCTGTGATGGCACAATGAAAAAAAAAATTGGAGGCAATCTGGATGCAGGAAAATTTAGGAATGTCTTGCACTCTTTCTTTCTTTAATCCAAAACCACACCCATCACTCTTCTGAGAAGGCACCAGAACAGAGCAGAAGTGTCAGGTTTATTAACTTTGAATAGATTTGTCCTTTTGAGTCCTTCACTACTGTTGTAATTTACGGCTATACAAGAATACATTGAATTGAATTTAACCTGTTACGAAAGGCTTTTAACAAGTCAAACTTAACAGGTCATTTATGTTTCCATCAAAGTGCCGTGAAAATACATAAGATTTTCAAAAAGCTCAAGTCTGTAATAGTCCAGTCATTGAGAACAATGACCATTGAATGTACGCTTCACTCACAGGTAACGTTTTGTGTTGATGCGCGGCCAGTTGTGCACATGAGCAAATCTGTTTGACGTCGTCTCTGTCTAATACATTATACAGTAAATATTACAGAAAAACAGACCGTGGCTGTTCCTGGTCCCAGTCCTCCACTACATGGACTGCATGGCTACATTAAACCCAGCTTTAATGTAGCCAAAGCAACATTAAGTATCTCTTTTAACTCATTGAATATTTCACCATTCAGCCATCATGCTGCAAAAAAACATCAAAGTATCATTGTAAAAGAATGTGTATTGAGTCAGCTGCGTGGCATTGTCCACAAACATGCAGCAGAGGACTGCAGGGTCGTGTCATTTTTGTTACTGATCAAAGCTAACGCCTAATTTGTGTTTCTGTTTCCCCAGTGCAAAAGAAACTACTGTGACACCTCAGACTTTTCAATCATTATTTTCACTGTCTCACTACTGATTCTTTTCACAAGAGCACGCACGCAAGAAACATATCAATTATTAAGTTACCATTAAGTTACTACATACTGTGATATCTGAAACACTGTCTGGATCCAGGACTTTCTGAAGAAGGGTATTGTGCCTCTTGGCAGAGGTCTGCGCTCTACAGAGTGATTTTTCCTGTTAGGAAATATGTTACCTTTTGTATACTTGAAAGAGACATATTAGTCACTGTTTGACTCTTTGGGAGGATGGGTCTTAAAATGTGATAGAAGCAAAAATATGGAAATAGTTTGATCAATGTTGTTTTAAATGTTTTTGCGGTTTGAAATTGAGATACAGCAGCTTTAAAGGTGATGTCAGCAACTTGCGTTTTTGTATTGTTTTATTACTTGTAAAAGGTATTTCATTTTTAAAATATAGTAAAAAAGTATCTATTTGTCAACAACATATTTCAAAATTGCCCTTCCCCTTTTCATAACTAGAGATTAGTTGAACCATTGACGTGGGGCCTTCAAGGATTTGAATTCATTTTGACCAATCAGGAAGCTGCAGAGGTGAGCAAGGCCTAGTCTAACCAGTGAATGTCTTTAAAATAATTCATAGTTTAAAAAATAACCGGCATTCAATTCAAAGGTGTAAATGGCAAGAAAAACAACTCTAACATTGTAGAAAGCTGTGAAAGTCAAACCCGATGCCCCGTTGCCTTGAAAAAAATAAAGGCACTAAGTATCCCCAAGTCATCTCTCCATTTCTTTACCAGTGTTGACTTAAAAAAGCTGCTCTTTTGGCACGTGTTGGATCTCGGTTGGTGACGGCTCATCTCTCACGCCGTTAAAGCCCCTTTCCCTTTTACAGTCCGAGACCAATGGAGGAGGGGGCTGTTTTCTCAGAAGCCCGCGGAGGCCGGCCAACATGACAATGCCGCTCAATTAATCGGTGAAAGAAGTGAAAATCCAATTAATGTGTATCAAGCTGGCACTTTTGCATGATGATGGCTCATTAGGAAAGCGGGTCTGGGGTGGGGGTCTGCGTGGATGTTGGGGGGGACCCTAAACCCCTCTCATTAAAGCTCTGTCTCTCACAGCGGGGGCACACACAAGAGCAGGGGGCCCAGAGTGAAGTCACAAATCAGGTGGGAGGTGCAGGCAAACTTCCACTTATCTGAGTAAATAAACATTACAATTTAAAGGGGACGTCATATTGGATTTTAAAATGAGACGTGTCAAAGGTTCGTGTTTTGATGGATTTATTTTCAGTTTTTGTGCACTGGTTTTCACTCATGTATTTGAGTCATGAGAAAAAATGTAGTGAGTGAAATAAAACTAGAGCCACTGCTATAATCATCACGTTATCTTTTACTTAGAGGTGGGATTTTGATGGCTTTATTTCAATTAATAATTTAAATTAAATTGTTTTATGGTACTTTTGTTGTATTTATTTATTGCTTTAAACCGAATGTGGACTAATGTTTATTGTTCAATATACTTATATACAAGTTACAGAGTCTTGCACAGTTTTTCCAATGTGGTTTTACTGCAATTGGCAAATACAATTATTGAAATGTTGGAGAAAAAAAAATCTACTAGCTGTAGAGTCTTTTATACTTGATTGACTACAGATTAATATTTTTGAAAGCACGAGTCTATCTATTCATAAAAAAATTCTGCCTTTGGTTTTGGATTAAAATTCAATTATTGATTACAAACCTGTAATCAACTCTATTAAAAAAATCAAAAATAAAATCAAGTTCCTTCACTAATTTCCTGATGCATCCACCTCTGTACCAACATAGGTCTGTGTATAGTGACCGGATCTTTGTCATAACCGGCCTGTTGACAAGACAAGTCAAATGAGTGTACATTTATTTTCTGTGAAATTAGACCTGTTGTTTCTGCTTTCTCTAAGGCAAGGCAAGGCAAGGCAAGTTTATTTATAGAGCACAATTCATACACAAGGCAATTCAAAGTGCTGAACAAAACAAGAAAGCTAATACATTTATATCAAGATTTCATGAACTAACATTCTTTTAATTGAGAAAATTATGTCATTTTTCATCCCTTTATTAATCAATTTCTGGGTCTGGGGGGGTGACAACCAGAGCTGCCACCCAAGTCTCATAGCACCAGTCCCTCGCTGATCCTCCTGCAGGTGGTGGCTTCTCTGTCATCGACTAGATGGCCATGGTCTTTCAGCGGGGGCTTCAGGATTGGAGGGGTTAAGTGTCTTGCCCAGGGAGACAACGACAGCAGACATCAGTTGGAGCAGGTGTCACGGGTCATGGGGGGCTCGAACCCACGACCCTTGGATCCAAAGACCAGTGCTCTACCAACTGAGCTACTGTCGCATAATTACGACAGATATTCGTACATAATTACGAATTATATTAATTATGACTAAGAATCAAAATATCACCACTGCATAGGATGCTTTTTGTGATTGCTAATCTTCCGGCTAAGTTGTTTGATGTATGCACGCCACACAAAATCTTACTTTTTAAACATATTTATAAATCTAAATGCAATGTTTGGCACAAAAAATCCCTGCTCTGTACAAAAAATCACAATAAAAACATATATTGCTTGAATATTGTGACATGACAACTTTCATGCTTTTAATTCATTGTGTTGGATATTTTTGGTGCAATAATCTGCACTTTTCCATACTACTTCCTGCCTGTATCGATCCCTGCGCTCCCTCTGGTCCACTACAGACACCACCATCCACCAGGCGCATCCACACCCCTGTAATCTTTGGGGTCAGACTGCACGCGTTTACCCAGGATAACTTCATCCTTCTTGGGGGTGGTGGTCGCTGGAGCCTCCCTTGGCGCTGGACGTCCCATTACCCTTCACACATTATGCTGTTTGCACTACAGCGACCGGCTCTATGCAGACGTGAGCCGAGGATATGCCCGCAGCGCCCGGTTTCTCAAAGCCATCACACTCTGCTCTGTGTCTGCTCTACTTATTGTTCTTCCAAGACACGCTGTGGTCCGCCCGACCTTGGGATGAGCCTGCGTAGCCCCGAGATGTCTGTTTTGGAGTTTGGAAAATTGATTGGATAAGCAAAAAGTGTGTCAGCGCAAAAGGGCCCACGGCGTGCTATTGGTGTGAGATCAAAACTTGAGTGGTTACTATTGTGTCTCATGGTTTTGTATCAGGTTTAAAGATAGATCGCAACGTTATGTTTTCACTTGGAAACAATAAACAGGATACAAACACAGGAATACAGTTTGAAAAGGGGTTGGATGAAGCAGAGGCTTATTGGGCTACAACCCCTCTCACTCAAACAAAACCACACACACACACACACACTCCATTCCAAATAGTAACTCCACACATTGATTTGAAATGTTGGCAAATAATATGGTGAGCCTCAGTGGCGGCCGGCCAATAGAGGGCGCTAGGGCGCCGCCCCACCACTCACAACTTGCCATGTTACCTTGAATAAAACGTTAAAAAAAATAATAACATTAAAATATTTCGAAATTTATGTGTGTTTTATTTCAGATGTGGAAGAAATACTTTATAGTTTATGCTGAGTTGGATTGATTAAGCTCATCAGCGTTGTCTGTGTCGGACTGAGGACGTATTTCCGCCTCAGGGCGCAAAAGATTGCGCCCTGAGCCGTCTATGGACTCTCGTTAAAAGTTGTACATGCGCAGTAGCTCCTCTTCAATGCAAGAGATAAGACGATTTGGGGGCGCAGGAGAAGTGCGCCCTGAGGGGGCGGGATCGCCCGCGACCTGTACTGTCACTGTCTGTGACGTCCGTTTACAGTGATTGACAGGTCAAGCTGTGGGAGTTTGAGACGAACGTAAAGAGACGCAAAATGGAGAACGAAAAAAAGAATAATTCAGTTAGATCACTCAAAACAATACCGTTTGAGAGAAGATCATACCAGGAGAAGGTTGAGGTTAAAGAGCTTGGACCTGATCAGCCAAATATTACCATTAGTCAGCAGTCCAGCGACAGGGGGAGACGGTACACTCGTACTTTTTCCAGGACCTGGTTCAGCGCCAAATCTTGGCTTGCAGCATGTAGTGAGGCTAATGCTTTATTTTGCTTTCCATGCCTCTTGTTTCAAACATCAGGATCTGACCCAGCATGGATCAAGACAGGTATGACTGATCTGAAGCACTTTTTAGAAAAGGCAAAGAAGCATGAGCAGACTGGTATCCACATGCAAAATGCCCTCAAATTAGCTATGTTTGGGAAGATAAATATTTCATCCCAGCTGGATGAAAGCTACAGGGTAGGGATCAGAAAGCACAATGAGGAGGTTGACAAGAATAGGCACATCCTATCAAAAATAATAGACTGTGTCAAATTCTGTGGTGCATTTGAACTTGCCCTGCGATCCTGATCATGTGACCTTGTTGATTCTCGTGTGAGGCTTCAGTCACAACAGTCAGTGTAAACTTACTTACTGCTGGTATATATCTAGTCATCATATTCATAGCCCCCCCAGTAGAAAATTCCACCAGCCGCCACTGGTGAGCCTATCGATCATGGAATCGATTTGGTACATTGGGTGGCAGATGCCCTTAACTTTATTTAAGCAGATTTAAAGCGAGTAAAGTCTTGCATTTTAAGTATTTGCAATTCCATGAACAATGGGTTTGAAGCAGACGTTAGATATTGAGTGAGAACCGTGACCATTTTTTTGATTTAGACATCTTGAATGATACGAGAAGGGTGTTGGTGTCTTGATATATTCATAATTAACACATACGTATAGAAACTTGATGGAGAGAAGTGTGTGATCTTCAAGGACGTAGGTGTAGACACACATAAACACAAAAAAATCATAAATAATTGAAGGTATAAAGCACAACATTACTTGGCTTGCCGTACTTTTAGGCAAAACATCATTTTGATGGCCCCAAATAAACAATGGCCTCTGCTCCAAGTCTCTTTACAATCTTATGTTCGGGTTGACCAATAATCACTGCTGATATTGGGCATGATTGATGCATCACTTTAAACGTGTTTCCCGTTTGATTTGCAATTTCATCTATTAGTCTTGTCCAGCCTTTTGTTGTGTGGTGTTTCATTGTCATTGTATATCTTTGTGAGCGTGTTTGTGATTGTGTGTTTGTGCTGGCTGTATCTCCTGTTTACATTCTGTCTTGACATCACAATGACAATTGGACTATGGATGAAAATTAGCCTTTGTGGCAAACACCGGTGCATTTACATGTTGGAAATAACATGTTGAATAATATGCATTGTCCTAGTTATTAATAAAACCACGGTGGCGCAGCGGTTAGCGCTTTTGCTTCACAGCAAGAAGGTCCTGGGTTTGATCCCACCTTTCTGTTTCGAGTTTGTATGTTCTCCCTGTGTCTGCGTAGATTTCCTCTGGGTGCTCCGGTTTCTTCTACCACTAAAAACAGGTACAATAGGTCTGGCAAATAAAAATGTAAGAAAAATCTCATTACCCACAATGCACCCCTGTTCTGTGTTTTTCATGGACATTCTTTGTCTTTGTGTTTCCCTCTCTGTGACTGATTCTGTCATCACTCCTGAAGCCAAACTCCCACATTTTTGAACTATAAGCCGCGGCCAATGACAAAGCACAACTTTCGAGGACGCAAATTTAAGGTTGCGTGTGATTGGCCAAATTAAAAACAGGCATGTGTGAAAGAAAAGGCATGATTTTCACATATTAATTTGAGTAACTTACTTATTACTTTAAGTTATTGCATGTCATCGTGATTTTGATATTTCACCATTATTGCAATGACAATATTTTCCGATATTTCATCCATATTGTACGAACACATTCTCAATAATCTGCCCCTTCTGTCCAAACCACACTATCCTCCCTCCCATCCGGCCTTTACTCTAAGCAGCTCTCTCATTATGGCCTCATGACATTTCCCGTAGCCAGCCTTAGCCGCCGCTCAGCCCAAGCCTTTTACACTTTGTTAACCCACTCGACCAGTGCCAGGGCCCTTGGGGGGTTAGATAAGGGGGGGGGGGACGAGTTATCCTACTCTGGGTGCTGGGTGACTGCCGACCGCCCTGGATCCCCCACCCCCCGGAGGAAGCAGCGGAAGGAGAGCAATGCGCAGCGCGAGCCTTGTTCAACAACATTCCACGAGCGCGACGATTTGATATGTTGACACGTTCGTGCTATTTTTTTCTTTTGTTGCGCCAGGGGGATCGGAAAGCTTTGAAAAAAGGGGAAAACCATTTGGGAGAGGGGAGAAATGTGGTCATATTTTAAGAGAGGACATCTCGGATTGTTGTGGAAAGAAAAGGGCGCATTGTTGTAACCTTTGGTAAATCATCCACCCGCAGAGATGTTGGGGAGGTAGCGAGGTCGTAAAGGCGCAGTCTAAATATTAACAAACTCTAATGTTGTTAACAGTTAGGGCTGTAGTTATGAGATGGAAACAAAGAATTAGATATGTTTTTTTTTGCGTTTTTGGATTTTGTATACAAAGCACATAGCAGTGGATGAATACAAGGATGTTAGTGAATACCTTGAAACTGCTGCAAAGATTTCTGCTCATCACTTTATGAAAAAAAGCTTCAGAATTGGGCTCTTTAAAGCTTTTTTAAAAGAAATACTATATGTAGATTGTCCCAACAGAAAGAGTGTAACCGCCTTAGAAAACATGGTATCATGGTACTTGCAAGAAAGAGCCCTGTGAGTCCCCTTTTAACACTTTGGGCTGAGAGCTGATCCTGAGCTGGTGGTCCTGTTTTTTCACTCCAAAGATCTAAAATATGTGAGTGGTCATCTTTACATGCATGTGAAAACTAGTGAGAATGTTTTTGAAGGCATGGAACTAGATTATACACAAGGCAATTGAAAATGCTTAACAGGAAACATTAAAATCACCATCCAAATTCAATATTTTATGCACCAGGAATAACCCACCATAGTAAAATATCCCAGTAAATAACTACCACTGGTATGTTTATTTTCCAAATGCTTGGTACGATTGAATCCAAGTTTGATGACATTTGAGTAATGTTAATGTTGATTTAAAATCTCGTACTCTAAGACATCATACAAAGAGCTGTTTAAAAAAAATAAAAATAAAGTATGGTTTCTAAATGAGTTTTTGCAAATTCTCCGGATAAATGAATCCAATCCCCCACACTCCACTTTATTTGTATAGCATATTTTATGAACACAACAAGAAAGTTACGCAAAGATAGTGAGTGAGTTTAAAGTGATTGTTTCACTTATTAAAAATCCAGTTCTGAGAGAGCAGAATCATATTGAAACTTACTAAATTAATACATTAATAAAAAACACAGAGGACCACTAGATGGAAGTGTTCGCAAACTCTCGTCAACAATCTCTCAATTTTGTCTTGTTCACTCATATATTTATGTGGACCAACAAATTGTTTATTACAATCCACCGTTTGTTATTTATAATTGTACAGAGTCTGCAGCAGTCATTGAAAGCCCCTGATATTTACTTAATAGAGCTATACCCGTTTCTGCAACGTTTGAATGTTTAGCACCGCCCCCAACTCGCTCACAGGCTTCTCATTTCTTGTATACGCTCTCATCCCACGAAGCCATCTAGTTTTATTTGCGATCTGATACATATGCACACATTAGCATTAGCACAACTTAAGCTGTACAACAATCACTGATGAAATGGTACAAAATATATAACTGAAAGATTACAGCTAGTTTTGCGTCCGAATGTAGTCCGAGCATAGACTGTCCGAGGCGGTCCCGCTCCCACAGGTCTCTCCAATAGACAAGTCTCTCCGGAGGATACGACGTAAGCTACTGTAGGTATGTTCACCCGGCTTGATTTCTTCTTTGATCATTTTTTTGCTTAGTTCCCTCTTCTCTTCCTCACTGTTGCATCGTTCGGGCTGTTTTGCTGTGTATGCAGTTACAGCCTAGCAGGTATATAGGCACTTTATGCCTCCATTCTGCTCTTGCTTACCAGCGCTGTAGACACTAGAGGATGCAGCCTGCTCGCTCCTCGTTCTGTGATTGGAGGAGAGCTCTACTGAGCACTTTTTACGGCCTGTATTCAAACATAAGCTGAATCAATGAGCTCAAGTTTTCCATTAAATATAATACAACTTGTGTGTAGTAATAAGCATTTTTATGAACTCATTAAAATAAAATCGGGTATAGCTTCTTTAACACATGATGGCACATTCTTAAGTAAATATTCTCAAGATCATGTTTAGGGGCCAAAAGGAACACACCATAACACCATTATATTTTCTCTTTAAGATATGTGGAATGACTGTACTTTGGGAATAACTGGGGATTAGACGGGGCAGCAGACATTGGCCGACACATACATGCAGTGGATTAAAGCATTACTGTGAGGGGACTTCCAGAGGCTGACGACACACTGACCGCATCACTTCACTCTGGCCAACATCAGGAGCCACAACACTGCACCGACATACATACATTCTCAACACACAAATTAGCCACTTCATTTTCAAGTTGGCCGTGAATTAATTGGTCAACAGACTTAGTCCGTTCATTACGAAGAAGAAAGAATATGTCGTAGTTTAAACCCTGGAGAAGTTGGAATGAGTCCAGCCATGTTAGTTTTGACTCTACTGCCTGTTTTGAGAATGTATGTAGAGAAAGAAGGTGGCCATGGTCTGCAATAGTCCTGAGAGACGAGCCACAGCAACAAGGAATCAAAAGAGCAATGATACAGTTTGAGAAAGCACTGGGAAGGGCTTCAACAACTTTATGACTTGTGGGGACTTGCAGACTAATGACATGAACTGTAATTGTATTTGGATAATAATAACAACTGTTAACTGGGCCCTACAGATGCCAAAACATATTGAGGGTCTTTATTCCACACTGCTCCTCAGAACTTTCTATGTATTATGAGTCTGAAGCTGAACAATGAACTGGACAAGACTCACACCAAAGACTCTCCTGGAACACTCCAGGGACTCTGGTCCTTAGGACCTGCTGTAAGACTCTGGTCCTCTGGACCTGCTGTGAGACTCTGGTCCTTTGGAATATAGGGCCACTCCTGAGGATGATCCACAGGTATTTCCATCCTAGTGTCAGACTGAACAATAAACAATACACATTACATGTGTTGAGCCAATTGTTACTTTGCAGATGACACAACAGAAAAAGAAGTATAGTATAACACATGGTCCATCTCAAGGCAGCTCTGGGCATGTGTATGAAGGCCAAATAGCACTGTTTAAACCAGAGAAAAGTCAAAAAGCGTAATATGGGCCTTTAAGTAACAGCACTTCTGCCATCTCTGAAACAAGATGTTTTCTTATGTCACGTCATTTTTAATGACATGACATTATGACACGAGCCAAATTTCCTGACAGTGTAAGTTCTTCCTTCACGATAATCTCTTGACAAAGTATATTGTCTAAAGTCCACACACTATTATTTGTATTCATTGTACAGTCCCCAAAAGGACATAGCAGATCTGGAGAAATAATCATCTGGTCTTGAAAAAGCGGTTTCTAAGTCCTGCCCACCGAACAACACTCTATTATCAAAGGGAACCACTTCCCCTTGATACATTGAGCATTCATCCTTATGTTGTAATTACATTTGCAAACATTACATGCTTAATTTCTCTCAAACCACACGCGCACACTTTCCATCATAAAACATCTACAGTATTTTGATGAATCCTCGGCGTATGAAAGCCTTAACTGCGTGCATTGCACATACATCACGGCCGCCTTTCGCTTAAAATATGTCGCGAAGAAAGAAAACAGCTCTGCACCAGTAGCTCCCGAAGAACCATATCGATCCGCTTCCCTCATTTTGACAATTATTTAACGTAATAGTCGTCTAAATGGCGTCCCTGGCTGTCTTGCCATCCATTCAACCTGAAGCGCGCGCGAACAATAGCTGCGCCGGTTCTTGCGGGCTGAATGGAAACACACTCTATCAGCTTGTGTTACCGTAGCTAATGTTCCGCCAACCATTCCGCCTCGATCAATACGACTGCCGGAGGAGAGGGGTGAAGGCGAGAGGTCACACCGGCTTTCAAAAAACTCTTAATTTGCAAATCAAGGCCAATGAGTTTAATTAATCGATCCTTCCTTGACGACTGGGCGTGGCTATGTGCAAATAATGTGCTGCCCTCGTCCATTATTTATATAAGAGTGGCTGTTATGTCGGTAAAAATAGGCTTCCCCTTTTTCTCCGAAAGCCATTGTCGTCAAATCAAGCGGAACATCATTAGTCCACGTAATTAATTGAGCAGGCTAACGCTATGTTCCTTTAGCTACCTTTGCTTTCTGGTCGGACGGACATGTATTTGCGAGTTATTATCGGGTCGGATTGCGGCTGGGGGAGGGGCCAATCCGCACGACCCCCCCGCACCTGTCACTAACTAATAAACATGCGACTAATTGACTTTGGATGCGTCGCTTATCAAAAGGGGCACAGTCACCAGCGGGGAGAGGAAAGCGTTTGTTTACATCCAGACGACCAGGTGTGGCTCCTCAAGCAAGAAGAAGACACTTATTACATTAGGCCTAATGGGGTCAGGGTAACGTGGAGTGATGTGCGACGCTTATCGGGCAGGAAGATGGAAATGGGACGATGTGGAGATACTGGGAGTTGCTGTTGTTGGTAAGCTAGTTCAAATTCTCATGCTAAAAGTTCAGCCAGTTCATTGATTTTTGTCAGAGTAAAGCTTATTTTTTCCAGTGCTCGCAGCTGTAAGCTTATTTTATACATGTAGACTACAAGATCAGACTGCTGTGTGCAGTCCATATTCAAGATTCAAGATTAAAGGATTTATTTGCCTTTTGCAATAAAACCACATTGGAAAAACTGTGCAAGACTACCGGTGCCATGCAACCAATATACGTATATTAATATGTAGTCTTTCTTCACTGGCAGTATAATTCTCTCTGCTCATCACAAGCTACAACTTGATCTTTTGGCCAGAGTAGAACGTTCTATTTATTATTGTGTGAGTGACATCACAGAATGATTGGACGACAATTTGCTTTCCTCCAACTCAGCTACAGAAGACTACAAGAATAATCCCAAATGTAAGTAAGCGTTAGTATAGCCTATAATTTTTTTAAGTGACCTCTTCATATATACTTTAACACAAAATCTAGTAACCACTGCATGACCTTCAAAATACATAACAATTCATGCCCTCCATACATAGTGGTGGGAGATTACTGTAGCCACAGATAAAATAAAATAAGATAAGATGTACTTTATTAATCTCACACAGGAGAAATCTACATGTCACATTGGCAAGGATAGGAACACTACCTACAGCTACGGCAACCTACAACAGACAATATGGGTGTGTGAGTGTCCCGCCAAAAGGATCTCCACCAGTAAATTAGTATAAAACAATAAATAGAAATAAGGTGTATTGTGCGTGCCATGGACAGCGCGAAATAAACAATGTCAATAAAAGATACATCTCACTCTCGGCAAAACAGCAAGTGAAAGGGCTTCTACCTTTTGGCTGCTGTAAGTCCTGGCAAGAAAACTTCATCCAATCTTGGGTGTTTTATTATTTCTTTTGTGTTCTTTTATTAGATTTTCTAATCTGCTGATGACAAATCACCAAAATTTGAGATGAGTGCTGTTCTTAGTTTTCGGCGTACATTGAATTGAATTTGAAGTGGCACCAACCGATCTCATTTTAATCAATGGCTCTCTGCCTTGTGTTGGAGTTGGTTCTAATGACCTCCACTTCACCCAAAAGCCTGGCCTCTCCTCCACAATGCCCCGTCTCCTTCACCGCCACAATAACAGCACTCTCCCTCACGTGCCCCCTCCCCTCTGCCCCCCCCCCCCCCTACATGGTCGCCCCAAAGTTTTTCCAGGGCATTTCTCGCCTAATTAACAGATTAGTGGTGTGGGGCAGTCCCGAAGTTCACAGGTCAAGACTAAAGCTTTAACTGGGAGGATAATCGCTGGCAGGTGGGTCCACACTTCTTCCTCTGCCCCCCGTATAGGCCCAAGTCCCAACTGGACCCAGTGGCAAAATAAACCTCCCTCTGTGTGGACTTCACAATGGGACCAACGTTTGGAAAAGTTACAGGCCAAAAAAAAAAAAAAGAAAATTGTGTTCCCGATTAGGGTCTTTCACCGTTCAAAAAGCTGCTAACACAATATTGTATTTCTTCCACCAATGGTTCATTTATTTTCTATAACTGAGTTGATTCTGACATCATAGACAGAGCCATGAAGGTTTTCTGTGCTGCTGTAAACCCGTTCATAGCAATCAAACAAAGATTTTTCTGTTTGTTAAAAAAATAATAATGCTTTCTTTTTGCATAAAACATAACATTGTGACAAATTACTTTAACAGTTTTTTGTTTTAGAATTTCAAATAAAATATTGACTTGAAAATATATGTTGAAACAAGTCTAAATGTAATAAAAATGCTTTCCACCTGTAAAGTTTAAATTGTTTTGATTTTTTAATTTTCTAATTCCATAATTCAAAACAAACTATCCTAGTGGTCGAATGACAACATACTGCAGGACTGAGACTGGAGGTTTGAGACAGAAGAGGTGGAGCTACATGTTTGTCCCAGAAGTTCCTGATAGTAACATGGATGGATCTAAAAACAACTCCAGGTCTCCAGGTGGGGAACAATATTGTAATATGGTTAGACACCATATTACAATGCTTAATTTCTCTCAAGCCACACGCAACTGGTTTGAGAGAAATTTAGTGGCCCACTGCTCCCGCTGTGGCCACTAAATGGTAGTGCTAACCCCTTTATCTATAATGGGAAAAGCCAAATCAAAGGGTCTCAATATTTAAAGCTGGGGTAACTTTAGAAACACAAAACATGTACACTACCGTTCAAAAGTTTTGGGATCACATTGAAATGTCCTTATTTTTTAAGGAAAAGCACTGTAGATAACTTTAAACTAGTCTTAACTGTAAAGAAATACACTCTATACATTGCTTATGTGGTAAATGACTATTCTAGCTGCAAATGTCTGGTTTTGGTGCAATGTTGTAATTGCTGCAAATGGAGGATTCTTTGACGAAAGCAAAGTTGGATGCAAAACAAATCTTATTTCAAATACAAATCATTATTTCTAACCTTGTCAATGTCTTGACTCTATTTTCCATTCATTTCACAACATATGGTGGTGAATAAGTGTGACTTTTCATGGAAAACACTTGGGTGACCCCAAACTTTTGAACGGTAGTGTAACTAATGAATTCATTCCTTGCGCTCAGAACACTTTGCTTTGTTCACTAGTTTTCACATGCATGGCTTTTGTCACATTATGGCCTGTGTCACATCTTTAAAGGACGACTAAACACCTGTGCCCATCCTGACTCCGCCCACATGAACATTTGAAAATGTTCTCTACAAAGGGCGTTGTCTGGAGGACCATGGTACAAGAAGAGGGGCTTAGAGATGGGCGTGGTCTGGGCACACTTAAAAAAAAAAATCAGGCAGTTGTTGCTGCTTAAAGCAATAGTTTACACTCAAAATTCTCATTCCACCCTTGTTTACACACTAAGATAATTGTAGAGCTCCACCCCTGAACATAAGCCACAGAATTATCTCAGAAGTAGTGCCGGTCAAATGATGTAGTTTAATTTCAGTCCACTAGATGTCGCCAGAATACTCCAACTCGCCACTGGGGCGTGTGTGAGACTTGGATAGTTTTATACCACTGGCGCAAAGAGACCCACGTCACACATACCAACTGACGTCACACAGTATTACAGAGCCAATCAGAGGCCAGGACCAAATTCAAATGCTGTGCCACCAAAAAGGTAGAGAGGGAAGGCTCAAAAGTGAGATTTTGTCTATAAACTCATAAGCGTATGCAGTTTATGAGTAAAAAAAAAAAACATGTTTAAATCTTTAAATCAGATCTTTGAGACAGAAAAGGAAAAACAGAGGATCTCCTTCACTCAGCTCTCATCCCAAACTGTCAAATAGTGACTCACAAGGATCTTTTCAAAATATTCATATTTTCCAACAAGTAACAAATGCTGTCTTTATCTTTTTAGAAAACCTTGGATCTTGTTCCATGTGAGTCACAATTTGGTTCTTTGAGTCAAGTGCTGTTTGGCTGAGTGAGGGTGGCCTTCTCCTTTTCATTTTTCCATCTGAAAAAGTATCTACAGATTCCCAAAATACATGCACATGGAAACAAGTGATAGAACCAAACTATTTTGAGAACATAGTGCCATTATTTGTGTCTACGTTGGCAATCAGAACATGTCAATGCAATAAGGGCGAAGACCTCAGAAAAGTTACGCAGAGCAGATTAAAAAAGTAAAAAAAGAACTGGGTATATACATTTTTCTCCCTTTGTGGAGCCTTGAATAGAAGACCCAGGGAGCGGCTAAGGGGGCATTAATTAGGACTGGCCAGTCTTTCCGCACCCCTCTGAGCCCACGCTTTATTATTTCTCCACATTCTTTACTTAAAAACGTTACCCCATTCTGTTAGGTAAGTTCAAAGAGCACGCCTCAAAGAGAATGTCGAGATGGGAGCGAATACAACATAAACTTCTTACTATAAAGGCACAAACTCACTCTCCAACAAATGTACCCAATTAAAGTGGGGGTACCTTAATTTCAAACCGTAAAAATTAAGCTATAATATAATTGCCCCCGTGACCCGGCAACAGATTAAGCGGATGATAATGGATGGATTGATGGATACTGTAGATAATTGTCACTTGTTTTTGGCTATAACAGTTTGGTTCTTTCACTAGCTATTTTTTGGTTTAAACCTCTTTAGATCTACTTTTTCAGACAGAAAAGTGAAAAAGAGAGAACCGCTGTGTCTCAATCAATTGTTTCTCAGCCCAAATAATCAAATAGTGACTCACAGGGATTTTTCTTTCGAGCACGCCTAAGATTACATGTTTTCTTACAAGATGAAGAGGGCATATTGTGGTCTGATTCGTTCACAACATTTTACTTTTACATAACTATTTCAACCAAAATGATTTACTTTTATTTATGGGGGGGGGGGGGGGCAAATAACTTCATAACCAAGACATATATTATAACTATTAAATACATAATACTTTCTTCATACTTATGATTAACCTCCTTTTACAATAAAATTCAGCAACATAGAACAATGTGAAATATGAATCACAATCAAAAGTAAAAGTGCCATTAGTAAAAACAAAAAATAAATTTAAGGGGCACAAAGGAAAGGCGCCACAAACACACCTCTCCCCAGCATAACACAGACTTGGGCAACCGACGTGTCTTGCGGGTCATTCTCGCTGCCCAGCGGGTCGCCTTTCACGACCCAACTCAGCAGCCTCATTAGCTACTGTCACAATGCCTGTCCTCCATCAACCCCCTTCACCCCCGCAATTCTCCAGTGTCCGAAAGTTACACAAACAATACATTTTTAACCAGGTTCTGATAGTTTCCCTTCTCATTTACACACTCAAAGTTGTATTTCGAGTGATTCAAAAAAGCTTTAGCCACCTCTATTCTACTGCGTTCAAGAGGCCATTACTCTGGTGATCCCTGTTTATTACATGTTATTAGATAGATCGATAGATACTTGATTGATCCCTGTAGAAGAAATTCAGGTGTCCAGCAACAGAAAACTCGTACAGGTCTGTTGTACAGTCTGTCAGCCGTAGTAAGATATTGCATCATTTGCCAACTCAAATTTCTAGTTTGTGACTTCCTGTTACTTCCAACAGCAATAAAATAATGCTGATTCCGAGCAGCCAAATTGTCAGCTATAGCCTTATCACCTGCTTTTGTCTCCCGTAGGTTGGACTACTGTACCAGTCTACTCACTGGGCTCTACAAATATAAGTATATTCAGAACACTCCACCCAGAAAGTACAATCACATTAGTCCCGTTCTCAGGTCTCTGCACTGGCTTCCTTTGGCTCAGAGAATAGACTTACAAAGCCATGTCTCTCCATGGCTTCGTACCAAAGTACATCTATGACATGTTAGTGCCATAAGAACCAACTCGAGGAGCAAAGGGACTGGCCTCCGGGCCAGATTTGGGGAGACAGCATTTCAGAATCAGAATCATTTTTTTATTGCCATTGTAAGTCACAAACCCTGAATTTGCTTTCAGATTTATGCAACTAAAGTCTAAAGACAGCCGTCTATTCTGACAATGTTCAAATCCAGTTTCAAAAAAGTTCTGTTTAGCCTTGCATACAACTTTTTATGCACTGTGATTATTTATTTTAATGTTTTTTATTATTGTTTCTGGAAAGCACTTTGAATGAACTGTGCTATACAGTACAAGTAAACTTCCCCTGCCTCATTCCACATTCCACCATAAAATCAAACATAAAACTCTGGTAAAGGCATCTCAGGGTAACCTTAGAAACGTCCTGGAGGCGGAGCCAGTGCGCGCGAGCTTGGGAGGGCCCAGGTTTTGGCCTTGTAATTATCTTTTGCAGGGGGAGGCTGTAAATTGGATTAAAGTGGAGGGTCTCGGCTGAATGGCTCTCCCCCTTTACACCCACCACCACCATCTCACAACACTCGCTGGCCCACACGCTGATAAAGTGCGGAAAACCGGATTTGGATTCAGCTCTGGTGGAAAAAAAAAATGAATTTATATTTTTTGCCCACAGAAGCGTCCGGTGTGTGTCATCTGGCCCCACTCTTCCAGAAACACCATTACTGCGTTATCAGGCTGACCCCGGCCCGCCAGCCCAGCGCCCAAGCCCCCTCCACAGCGCCGGCTTTTGTGCTCTGTGTAGAAGTTTACTTGAGGTAATGTAGGATTTATGAGCAGGTTTTGAATGTGTAAAGCAATAATGTGGAATTTACAAGGGTAGGATTACAGCGCTTTTCCAAACCATTTGCATGGAGAGTCAGGCCGCCACAGGTCAGCAGAGCCAGGAGGGTAAGAGAGGGGCTGTTGTCAAATGGCCAAACAAGATCAAATATTTATGGCAAAATATGGATATACACAAGTACAACTCTGAAAACTAGAATATTGTCCAAGAGTCTATTACTTTTATAAAACTATAAAATTTACTTTTTTAATCCATCTTACAGTGTGAAACTACGATATGAAGTTTCACACTGTAACATTGAACAATGTCCTGTATATATATAAACAGGACAAAGATTTTCATGCATACTGTTTTCAAGCTTACCATGTTCCCTCCATAAAACAGGGCCTGATATTGCTCCGGTTTCCTCTACCTCTAAAAACATGTACATTAGGCCTGAATGTAATAAGTAAGTGAATGGATGGTGTTGTTGGGTTCTTTGATGCCAGTGTGTTCGGCGTCTCGCTTCCGTCATCACTGTATGTGGAGAGAATGGAAAATTATCTGATTTATGAACATTGTGAAGCGCTTTGGGTGACCTTGATCTGTAAAATGCGCTATATAAATAAACATTACTCACTTACTTACTTACACTGCGCGACATCAGCTGGCACGTCTCCCTGTGACTTCAAAAGACTTGTTTTGAAAGTCAGAAGACTGTTTTGACTCTTTTATTTTGACACATTCCCATCTCTCCAGTGTTGTCTCAAGTCAAGTGGGAAAAAAGCAATTAGAATTGTTTTCTCCCGTTTACAGAATACTGTTGTTGAATCAGTCTTAATGTGTTTTTGAACCTGGTGCCAGTTCACCAAAAGAACCTGACATCATCGTTCCTCCACTTTTTGCACTAAGTGTGAATGCAGCGACCAACAGAAGCAAGAATAAAACAGAAGAACATTACTTACTGTATTAAATCTCAAAATGCAGTCCCGCTCTGCAGTGGGCGGTGGTCAGAGGGTCCAGAGAGAGAAGCAAAGTACACTTTCAGGAGAATGTATTTGCCTCAAACACAAATGATTTGCTCTAAAAATAACTTTGAATGTGTGGATGACAAGAGGAAACTATAACATGATTAAAAGCCGTGGAAAATCCATTTTTGCATGCGTTTTCTTGAATGACAACTTTTTGAAAGTTATAAATACAAACTACACACTGACTTTCATAATAGTAAAGTTTATATTTATCAGATTTCATTGTCAAAAGGGATCACGGAAATTACAAAATGTTCTTAACTCGCTTGTTGATCGTGCCCAAATTTCACTGCCACTCCAACCATTTCCGACCATTTCCGGCAGCTACACACACATCGGACTTGTGGGCTTGTAGGGACTGTCTGCCACTAAAGTACGTGTTCGCGAGACTGTTTGAAAGATGAAATATCAGAGAAGTATATATAAGAAAAGCGATAAGTGCAGGATGAATGTTGAGGGCCAGGTTGTTTTGTGGTGATTGTGGAATTGTAATCCTGTCGGGGAACGTGTGCGGCCTGTACGGATTGCTTGGAGACTGGTGCGTGAAATGGCAAGTCTACCTTTCCAAATGATGTGGACCTGTTTTCAGCCGCTTTTATAACCCATGGGCCAGGTGAGGGATTTGCATTCAATGGACTTGTCGGCCAACGATTTTGGACATAGATTTAGACGCCGACGAATGGGCATGAGATTAAAAATGCAATTCCATTTGATAAGAGACTACTTAATAATGTAGCGGTATTTACACTTTTACACTGGGGACAAAACATAATATCATATACACTCCATACACTCAATATACAGAGATTTGTTTCTCCTTGTTTGACTCTAATGAGCTTTTTGCCATGTTATAAGATCTAAAAAAAAAAACTAGTAAATGTAAAGTCTGCACACATTTTTAAATCGCCTTTATTCATTCTATGAGGTGGATTCTAGCATTACAACACCTCATAGTAGGCAGTGTGGGGGAAGAATCTTTCCCAAGGGTACAACTACAATTTAGCCTTTTACTGTGGAACTTTACAGGTAAAACCTTGGCAAAATACCAACAATCTTGGTACAAGAGCAGTCTCCCATCACAGCACTAACCAGTAGTAAGATAAGTAAGCTTTATTTATATACCGCCTTTCACAGACCAGAGTCACAAAGCGGTTTACAATTGTTATTTTTGGGCACTTGTCCTCTCACTCCACACAAAGATGGGAGCAGGGTCGCCGAACAGGAGGCGCATGCCAGACCTATTGTACATATTTTTAGTGGTAGGGGAAACCGGAGTACCCGGAGGAAACCTACACAGACACGGGGAGAACATGCAAACTCCACTCAGAAAGGCCCTGGTCCGGCCGGGATTCGAACCCAGGACCTTCTTGCTGAGAGGCGAGAGTGCTATCCACTCAGCCACCGTGCCGCCCAGGACCTGTCCTGTGTAGCTTCTTTATTGAGATGAAAAAAAAAGATAAAATAAAGATAAAATAAATGACTTTTCATTATCACAATGAGCTGTTGCTGATTATTACTATTGTTACTGTAGCTGTTAGATTTTTGCTGGTACTGGAAACCTGAATTTCTCCTATGGGGATCAATATAGTATCTATCAATCTATCTATCTAATAATTAGTTGCCCAGTTTAGTTTCAACATCTGACCCTGCAGTATGAAGACTCTTATGACTCTGGAGAAGCTTTTGGACGGTCAGTCTTGGTCCCAGTCTTCACAATCCATCATGTTCGCTCGTGTCTTGGCCAAACACGTCTCATCATCTGGCCACCAAAAAAAATAAAATAGTGAGCAAGCGTCTGCGTATAATGACCTGAAAAAGACTCTTCTTATTGGGGCGGGGGTTTTCTATTCACATAAAATGTCAATGCCTCCTCCAGCAGACACTTACAAGGGATCAGTGGACCCTCAAGTGTTCATGGAGAAAATAACCTTTCAGCAGTACACGCGGATGCTACTCCACCAAAGCCATTCCCCCGGCCATAATGATCTCCGCAAAATGGGCTTGGCATTTTAGGGAGATGAGAATAGCAAACAAAATAAAGACTATATGGAGGTTTACTTATGCCTTCCAGCGGTAAACATGAAGTCATGGACCACACAGACGCAATCAACGGAACCCATGGCGTGTCCTGGGTTTTAGTTACCATGCTGCACTGAGGGCTTCTCCATATAAAAAAGCAGTTATGTGCATGTGCCTTGGTATGGCTAATAAAATACGTGCAGTTCTTCACAAATATCAGTTTCCCACAAGTTTATCTAATGGTCTATGTCTTTTAATCCTTGATCCTTTACCAATCATTGCCAGAGATATGAGAAAACTCCAGGTAAGGGTAAAGGTGAGATTTTACTACATATCTGAGTTTGGACGACACTCATTTCATTTTTAGAAAGAAAACTTTTGACAACCAAGGGCTCGATTGGCAAAGCAATTCAATTCAAATCAATATATTATTGTATAGCCCTAAAACACAGCCGTAGTTATCTCAGAGGACTTTACAAAACCATTGAATTTGCCAACACTTTTTCTTCTTCCTACTCCCTTTCAGGCAAATATTTTGGTTTATTTTTTTTATTTTATTTTCATGCATGTTAGCAATGCTTTACTTATTTTTTATTTTTTGTTGGAAACTATGATGAACAAGAGGTGACTGCTGCCTCATGTGAAATGCCTGAAATGAATAAATAAACAAACAAACAACACAGATCGGAGAATCAAGCTGTTCAAACACAAAGAATAGAAAACACATAAGTATTAGTCCATAAAGGGGGAGTTGAACAATGTCCATAATTGTTGAAAAATGTCCATAAATGTGGGCCTAACGGTTGTGGGTTCCATCTTCTCCCACTCAGCCCCACTCTGCCTAAAGCCCCCTCTAAAAGACCAAGGCTGTGTCATTCCTGACGAAGCAGCCATCCTCCTGTGGACCCACCACCATACTTTGTCATTTCACGTTATAGTGGATCAGAGAGGAGCTAGTGCTTTGAAGAGTTGGTGAATGAACTAATGTACTTTTGACAACCCTAAAACGTTTCATATTTATCAATTCTTCACTGTTTTAAAGGAACATTTTGATTTGGAACTTTGAATATTGAGGTCTTGTTCAGGGTTTGAGCGACTGGATATGAGCGTCCAGAACCAGATTGAAGAGTAGGGAAAGTTTTATCTGAACCAAATCCAACATTAGACTATGTAAGTTAGCGTTTTGTCTCATACAGTGTTGAGTGGTGAATACAGAAATCAAAGCAGACATCATGCTGGTGAATCAGGAGAAACAAACTAGACTTGATCTGGCCAAGCATTGTGGCCGATTGAAGCCAGGACAGAGATGCAGTTGAGATCCTTTTGCTGCAGGTGAGATTTGGAGACGGTGGACATACAGTATGTTGTCTTCTCGCCTGGTATCAAAATCTCACAGTATAATACATTATCAAAATATATTTCAAGCAAAATTATTTATTGAGATATTGTAGGGATGCACAAAGTATTGTAAATGGATCTCCATATTTTGTTAATATGAGGATTTTTTTCTTCAACTTTGATATTCTTTTGATCATTACCATGCTATTAACTGTCATTTATGCATCATCACATGATAAAATGCTGTTCACTTAAAGGTATATAAGAGACTGATCAACTTCCGGGTGGATCACCAACACTATTGGTTCTCCCAATTGTCAATCATTCTGGTGATACGTGCTCGTCAAATAAGAGAGTTGTGTCTAAAAAGTGGAGAGCGTGGTTCTTTCCTAAACTTTGGGAAAATCCTTCTATACCTTTAAGTCAAATTCAAGTCAGAAACATTAATACATTTTTTGGTAATTTTTAGTCACGGCCTCCTCCATTTCATGTTGCTCCTGGTGTTCCCAGTGGTCTCCCATCACAGTCGTAACCAGGCCCTGCACTGCTTAGCCTCTGAGATCAGGTGGTATCATTTGAATATATTCCAACAAAAGCGAAGCAAATCGCGGCAAGATCCCAAAATCTCCCCTCAGAGCAGATTCATCAGCACCACTTATACACATACTATACTTAGATAAACAGCTTTACATAAGTCAATTCCTTCCTCAAATAGTGCTTAAAATATATTCTGTCGTACAGTTTTTTTAACCATTATTTGCATTTCTGAGCTTTTCTGACCCTGGGGGCATTTTTCCCTCTCACAAACGCATTTATCTGCGCCTGTCCCGCTGTAGACGTGCGGGAGGAGAGCTGGTAGGAGACACAGCTGAGAAATGCACTGTTTGAACTACTCCCACCACTAATTCACTTATTATTAACCCCAAGAAATATGTCTCCGTATTTTAGGCTTTATTGTACATCGTGGCATGAGAATTTAAGGTTGTAAATAATTGATGGTTGGGCTTAAGCGTCTGCGGTATGTGCAAATATGAAGGTCCATTTGCATTGATATGGGGATGCAGTTGTAATGAGTGGGAAAAACATATCAGTCTGATGTTTAGGCAACAAAAGCATATTAATGAGTGCTGTTTAATGAATCAAAAATAATATAAAGTTGCACCCCACTGTCCTGATTGAGATGCGTACCATTCATCATTACGGCACATTTTAAAACTCTTTAAAAGTCTTTGTTTTGAATCAGTTTGCCGATTATGATTGCTTGTTTTTTTCACCTCGTTCAACAAAAATGATTACACAGAAAGAGAATAGGTTTCTTAAACATAATGAATAACATATGCAGTGGTAGAAATTGTTCACGCAAAGACTTTATGATGTATGATATTCATGTATTTCTTTGATACAAAACAAATTGTTATTAGACACAGGCCTCTCAGGGGGAACTCAATCAAGGACGAGACTGCAGACATGTATACCCTGTTAGAACCGTAATTCCCAAGTGTTTGAGAGAAGCAGTTATAGGCCGCAACAGCTACATTTGCAAATAATATAAACTTTATTCATAAATAGAACGCAGTTGAATGCAAGCTGCAAGTTTTCATGTTGTAAGGAGCACGTAAATGAAACGACACGTGAAGCTCTACATTTAACATGGGCACTAAAATCTTATTTCGTATTTTGTCCCACAAGAGTTGAGCCTGCTCCAAATTTCATTCTTAATTTGAATGTGCGTTTTCAGAGTCATATATAGCACTAATATGCTAATATTCCCCTCTACTGGAGACAAAAAACCAGATTCCAGAAAGACCCGGAGCATGCTGCTTAGCTGTTAGCCGTAGCTAAACATCAATACATCCTTTCTATAACTTGGAGTAGAAATAAGTTCATAAACGCTTGAATGCCACTTGGTTTTCTTCCATACGTGGAGGAAATAAGCCCACAACATGCAGTGCTGCCCACTTCTTTGTAATAATCTTTTGCAACTTGCACAGTGAGTCACCATTTGACACTTTGGACTGAGAGAAAGACTGAGAATAGGGCTGGGCGATATGACTGAAAACTATATCACAATATAAGTTATTCATATCGGTCGATAACGATATATATTGATTGTTTTTTATTTATTTTCTAAAACGTAAATAAATACATTTGTCGTGTCGGCTAACACATATTAGCAGCCTTGTTTACAGTCACGGGGGAATGAGGCTGGAGCCAAATGTTCACAAGCAGTCTCCCCCACTTTAGTCCTGGTTTAATCCTCGTTTAGTCCTGGTTTAGCACCTGTTTTCGAGTGTCCTGTGTCCCCGTGGCGGCTCCGGAAAGTTGATCTCTTGCTTTTGCCGAATGCATCGAGTCTCAGCCTCTCCCGCGCCGCACATGCTGTTCCTCGCAGGACTTAACCATTGACACGGCACTGAGGCACGATCTTTAGATCCAGGGCTATTATAATAGATCCATGATCCATGGACGCTACGCATGGTGCGGTTGTTCTTTTTCATTCCCAGAAAGTTTTGCGGTTTGTAGTCGGCTGTGATAGGTCGAGAAGTCTCTGCCTACATCCCCCAGAATGCCGCGCGCTTCTGACTCGGCTTCACTTCCTGTGTTTCGTTCCTGTTTTTTCGAACAGAGTGAAGTTAAACTATCGAAAGTTCTATCGACCCCGTTTTCTATTGATATCGAACACGTGTCTATCGCGATATATATCGTTATCGTTTTATCGCCCAGCCCTAACTGAGAACCTCGTCTTTTCACTTTTTTTATCTGAAAAAGCTGATAAAGATATGACCAAGGCCATCACTAGTTCCAAACTAGTATTTCACATCCAAAATTCATAAAAACATCCTTATAGACATGTCCCTGTCCGTTACTGGTGTGCTAATGAGGCCGCTCGTGCTAATGACGTCCACTCTGTCCTGGGTTTATAAAGCCTCTTTTGTGCCTTGACTGAAGACCACCCGCAGTTCGGACGCAGCCTGCTCTTGGAGAAACTGAAAACGGCGACATTCTTTCATCTTTCAATTCCAGCTGTTCCAAAAAATAGTGCACGGACAATCCTCGGAGGTCCCACTCATCACAACGTGGGTGCGGAATGGGCCCTGTGCAGCCGGCGTCACTGATTGCTAATTGACTGTGGGGCCATTTGTATAAAAAGTCAGAAGTCTTCTTGTCATTGATGGATATCGTGTCATTCTAAGAGATTTACGTCCAACGCCCACTCGTCAATAGATATTCCAATATACAGGCAATTATAGGTGGATTTGAAAAGAAAAGGGGCAACTGGATTTATAGTGTTGTCAATAGTAGTGATTGCAAAGGCTGGATTTGTCAGCTTGTTTTAGAAGAACAGTGTTTATCACTTCCACTGTTAACTTTAAAATCATCTTTTTGCATAATTTTTACCAATGGAGTGGACAATGTGAAATTAAAAGCAAACATGAATGCATCTATAGGTCTATATTTTATATGTATACTTTACATTACGGAGGTATTTTGACCCAAGTATTATCAAACTCTATTTAACATGCATTTGAACTTTCCTGTCTTGTTACTCTCAGAACAAAATGTCAGTATTGTTTGGACTGAATCAAAACTTGAACAAACATACTTTTTTTCTCACAAAGGTGTCTAGAAGTGGTGGCGATATTCAAGAAAACATAGGCATGATGTTAGCCAGGACAAGAAAAATGCATGAGAATAATGCATCATTTATTTTGCACATGTCATGTCATGTCACTCCATACACAGTGGTGATAAACTACTACTGTAGCCACAGCTGCCCTGTGGCAGACTGACGGATGTGATGCAGTGATTAGGCCCCTTCAACCACCACCAACCATTCACACAAACACCAAACTCATAATAAGCAATGTGTACCAAGTGTCTGACACAACAACAGTTTAGCACTTTACAGCCGCCCCCCTGTGGCACCATATGTTCAGCAGTCTCCCATCACAGTACTAACCAGGCCCTGCCTTGCTTGCCTCCAGAGGTCTGACAGGATCTGCCTTCCACATGCAGGTGGTGCCACTTGTCTAAGAAGTAATGATCTGGGCACTTTCTTTTTCAACATTTCTTTTAAAAACTGTTTTGAGTGTAGTATTGGCCAGCATTGGTTGCAACGTTGTTGCAGATTAGCCAGCTATAACTGCTAGACTGCAGTGGCTTCCTGCGTGGTCCTGGCTGCGATGGGAGACTCCTCTGTGCTCACAGCTTAGGCCTGAAAGCATGAGTAAAGGTACACATTCCCATTCTCCTCCCCCTCAGGCGCTGCTGAAGGTTAACTACCCGGGAGTGTCCTTAATTTGCCATCACGACTCTTAATCAAGCCCATAATCTGTATTTTGACTCCTTTCCGCATCTCCCCTGTAACGGGCGCCCGGTGCGTCGTCAGAAGAACTGTGATGGCCAATCGGAGTGATCCATGTCAATCAAACATCTGCTCCGGAGCGCGCACCTGCTGACCTCCACGTGACACCAAGATAAGCACTGAGGCGGGAAACTACAGGAAGCTATTTACTCTCCCCCGGCTACCACGCAAACAGCCAGCCAATCAGACGACCCCGCTCGCTTGTCCACTTTTGATTAAACGCACTCCGGCCCAGGCGCCTCACGTTTGATTTTCTTTCTTTTTAACAGCACCCACTGCGTTACATAGGCAAAGGGGAGGTGAAAATTCTCCCTTCCAAATGGATTGCAATTTCCCCCCATTTAGCACCTGAAGGTAATTAGCTTGAAGAGATTGCGGAGTGAGAAACACGTTCATGGAACATTAACTCTCGCACATTCTCCAGTTGCAGGGAATTAATAGGAAAGATTAAAGTTTAAAGAGAGCAAATGCCATTAGCACACACACCACTTCTCTGAGGCCGCAGCCGAACCAGGGAAAACAATGCTATTTTTAAGTTGTCGCAATCACACGTAAAAGTTTCATACAGAGGCTTATCTGGGTGTTTGAGCGTGCATGTTTGTCAGCCCACAGCACAGAATTGTCTTTGCAAATGAGTTTTTTATTTGTCGCGCCTTTCTGCGAATCACCAGCTTGTGTACATTAGATTAAATAAGTCATATAACATGACATAATATATTAAATATGTCATGTGTTAGTGTGGAGCACATTAGTCCGGCCCACTTCTACTATTATTCAATGTTGTTTTGAAATAAGCATGTTAAAGGCTTACAAAGGCTGAGGACGTGGAGGCAACATGGCTATATGTTTAGCAAAATGTTTGAATTAGTTTACAATGGTTTGTAACGTTTGCGGAAAAATTATTTTCAGACTTGTGGTCATCAATTTTAGCATTATCATTAGCCTCCAGCACAATTTCACTCTGAATATTTCCAAACACTAACAAGAAAATGCAAGATATTCTCATTTGTTATTTTACCTGGATTATTACAATTGGCTCAATTCCACAAGATTGAGACAAGGAAAAAAAACAAAATATTTGAGTATTTTTTATAATACTGGTGTAAATATCTGGTTTCCACATGTTTAGAGTAAGAAATTAGAATATTAATCCAAATGTTACTTATCAACACCTTCTTTTAAAATTAATGATCAATGTAAAATATTTCAGAGACACTTCATCCTCAAGCAGTAAACCACATGATCTGCTTTACTGAGACTGTTGGCCTCTACCACAGGGCTCGACATCATGAGGAGAATCAGAATCAGAATCAGAATTCTTTGTTTGATTATTGTCTTTTTGCTATTGTAACAGGAAGTCACAAACTAGGAATTTGCTAAATGGTGCAGATATCGATCCATCCATTTTCTTCCCCTTAATCCATTTCTGGCAGTCAGAGCTGCACCCAGTACACATAGCACCAGCCCCTCACTGATCCTCCTGCAGGTGGTGAGACCACAGGGGCCTTGATCTTCCAGTGGGGACTTCAGGCAAAGTGGGGTAAGTGTCTTGCCCAAGGACACAACGGCAGCAGTTATCAGTGGGAGTCTTGAAGTAGGTCTTATGGTGCAGACAAGGAATAGAAAAGGTAATAATAGACATAAAGTCATGCACAAAAAAATTGTATACACAATTAAAATGTATAAACACAATACACATTTAACATATCAGATTATAGGGAATAATATTGAAAAGGTGGCAGAGGTGGTTACAAAGGCGACATTACAAAACTGCAGCATTGTATTATTCTTGTTATTATTTCCCTGCCTTTACTGGTGCTATACAATGCTGTATTCTTCCTAAATATCTGAACTATGGTAAAAGATGACAAGCAGCCACTATTTGTCTCTCATTTATTTACAAAAGATATAATTTAAGCGTTCTTCTATAATCACTTTTCATCTGTGCATTGATCTCCGTCCATACGTCTTACCCCTACACCACCATTTTTTAAATCCCAATTGACATTTCCGACAATGTATTTATATCCGTTAGTAAGTGCCTGCTATTGTTGATATTAGCACATTTGGCACAATAGCCCCGAGTGCTTTATTGTCCTCTTTAATGAGTTTCCACACGTCCTCCCCACTGCCCCGGCATTACGCTAATCACTCATTTGACACGTGCTAAATTAAGCTAACGTAATTCTAAAGTATAACATCATTACCGCTAAAGCCAAAGCATTTCCCCCCCATCCATGCAACCCCCTTGAGCAATCTCCAACAGTACCCAAATGTGTATCAAACCATTTATTCCTGCCGTACATTGCGATTTTTTTATTTGCGCCACTTATTTGCCCATTTAGCCGTTCATCCATCAATCTATCCATCTTAAAAGGATGGAGGAGGGAAAGGCGGCAATTGGCAATACATTTTAGAGGCCCATCCTACTCACACATTCCGTCACAAGCCTGAAAATAATTTGGAGAATTTATTGGCCAGAAAAAAACATTCTACTATCTGATTCCAAAAGTCCAGTGTGTACATGCCACAGGGAAAAGATACAGGACAATACAGATCGATCTCATGTTAAAGTTGTTGGTGGAGGCTGAAGTAGCTTCTACTGTTTGTTTACCAAGTGATTTAAAATGTTATATATATTATTGATGTTATTCCATTAATTTGAACATAAATAACACTTGGTAAGGGAGGTCATATTTTACATACCTCCAGGCCTTTCTGTGTGGAGTTTGCATGTTCTCCCTGTGTCTGCTTGGGTTTCCTTCGGGTGCTCTGGTTTCCCCTACCACTAAAAACATGAACAATAAGTCAGACATGTACCTCTTGTGTACAAGGAACACTACTCCCATCTCTGTGGGAACTGTGTCCTCTGAGAGACAAATGCCCACAACAATTGTGAAGTGCTTTGTGACTCTGGTCTGTGAAACGACGATTTTGAAGATCTTTATTAAGTAAGTAATCTTTACATCACAGATAAACGCTTCACAAATGTTGTGTTAAACCACACAGATGGGAGCAGGGACGCCATACAGGAGGCGCATGCTGTACCTATAGCACATGTTTATAGTGGTGGGGTAAACCGGAGCACCCAGAGGAAACCAACGCAGATACGGCAAGAACATACTGTACAAGCTCTACACAGTATGGCCCTTTCTGGAGGTTGAATCAAACCCAGGACCTCCTGCTGTGAAGTACAAGCACTGACCACTGCGCCACCGTGCCTTGGCATTGAGTGTCCAGATAATGGACAAATCATATTTTGCTTTTTCTGAACAAAAGTTGATAGCGGAGTCCTCCTAAAAATACAGAAAACATGATGTCCATGTTATTTATGTTTAGGATTTTCAAGAAGATTATCCAGTCAGAGAACATAAACAAATATTTAAAAAATACTACACATTACTTAATAAAAATAGCCATGTCCCGCTGTAAGCAGAGCTAAAGAGCGACATGCAACAAAAGTGTGATTGTAATGACTTTATGAGACCACTAAGAGTGCGCGCGACGCTCCCTTTAGAATGTAAAAATAGGTGAAACGTTTGATGGTTAGTCAGTGGTATTTAATGTTTGAGAAAAAGATTTGAAATAGACTTGTTGGACTTGTTGTCATTACAGTATTATTAGCCCCAAACATCCATCCATCTATCCATCTTAAGGGAATGGAAGAGGGAAAGGCAGCAATTGGCAATGAATTTTTAGAGGCCTACTCACGGATTCCATCACAAGCTTGAAAAAATTTGAGATGAAATTGAGACATGGGGAGAATTTATTGCCCAGAAAAACCCATTCTACTATCTGATTCCGAAAGTCCAGCAGTCCTCCTTCTAGCTTTGAAAAGAAGAAGGAGGAAAAAAATCCACCCCCTTTCTTCGCCTCATCCCAAGCTTTAATCTCCTCATAATTCATTGGAGTGTGTTAAGCGCACTTTTATTAGATCTGAAACAAATTTTGGTGGGGATCCTATAGGTCATTAAGCATGGAGTAATTTTAGCCTTGTTTCCCTAATGATGCCATAATGGTGAGTGAATTTCTTAACTAAAGACCAAAGAACATTGTGAAGGTCAGCTTCATCTGCGCGCTCCTTCATGCGCTTCTTGCTAGAGATTGGAAAAGTCGCACATTTTTGAGGAGTCATTAATAACCTTAACGTTGGAGAAAGCCTATTTTCTCACTACCTTTTAATTTCCCTGCTCAGTATAGAAGAGGAACGAAAAGGGAACGGCGCATTCGCGGCAGTTACACGCAGCCCCCAGATGCGATGCGGCCATAATTTGAATTTTATGCCTTTGTTATCGGCTTTAATCATTTTCTTTTTGTTTCACTGGTCTTGGAGAGGCACCTGATAGGCTGAGCCACCTAGGGACCCATTTTTATTTGGAATGTGGCGCAGGGTCTAATTAGAATCTGAATTTTGCTGAGCCTTGAAATGGCTGGTACTTTATCCTGATCGCCTTAGATATTGTTCCAAGTCAATCATTTGTCATCGCAAAGCATGCTGGGAAGGCGGCGCGCTTAATGAAGCCTCGGGTTTTGTGCCTGGGATGCCGATTCTGCTGCCCTGGCATTTTTGTCCATTTAGGCAGCGGCGGCGGTTATATATCCGTGTTATGACATGGGTAGTGATAGTAATGGCAGTATAGTGGTAGTAGTAGTACAGTTATATTGGGGGGGAGAGGGGGAGGGATGCGGGGGGAGGAGGGGGGGGGGGGTTAATTTCAGTCTAGTCCGTTTCAAAGGTTTTCAAGCTGCTCATGTATTATTAACATTCAGAGGGGATCATTGTAATCACAGGCTTGGTGCTTTTACTCCATATGAAGGAATTTGCTGATTGTTGATAATATTGCAGTACACAAAGAACATAATGAGTCTTTATTATAAAGTGTGACACATTTTATAGTGTTGTAATTGATTCGTCTGGAACATCCTGTGTGTAAAAGCCAGATGTCATCAGACCTTTTGAAGCTAAGCAAAGCAAAGCCTTTTTAGGAGTATGATGGGAGACCTCTGGGAACACCAGGTGCCACAGTGGGGCGGCTGCAGCTGCAAAGTGCCAAACTGTTGTTGTGTCTTTATGCAAAAAACTTCACCTACATCGCTTTGTGTATTTGCGTTAACTTTTGGTGGTGGTTGCAACGTCAGCTGTAGATATTATAGCTGGGGCACACAACTTTAGTGCCCTTGTCTCTAGTTTTCACATACATGTATGTTTGGCCTCTGTTACATCTATATATCATATTTTTCGGACAGAAAAGGGAAGAAGAGATTTAGCCAATTAGACAAAAGCCAACCAAGACAATCATACATGACTAGAATTTACAGAATTGTATAAAAAGTGAAAATGACATTCCCACATTCTCCACACACACACTATAGTCCTTAATGGAGCCTGATGAGCGCCCACGACACTGACAGTTTATCAGCTGCTTGTCACATGACATTTCAAAGCAGATGGTGTTTGCTTGTTTGTCATGGGGAGTTGACGCTTTTATTAATTATTAATTAATTAGACTACATTTAATTAATCGAACATGCTTAGTGTACAATTAAATGTTCCACAGTGAGGTTGTCAAACTTTTGCACATTGACATATTGCACAGTAAATTATTATTGGCAGCAACATTTGAACAGCTTCGATGTGTCCACAGTGATTTTGAGTGATTTTCAGATTTTCAAATGTGCGTTGGTTTCATTTATTACAAGCTTTAACATGATTCTAACACAACTTCCACTTTTTCAGTCTTAACTAGATCTGGTCTTGTTGGAAATAGTCCAAATCTTTCATATTTTGTGAGTGGCATGTCATATTGTGTGGCAATTATGTTTTATCTTTTAATCTGTCGTGGGACTATGGATGAAAAATATTGCAGCATTTTGGCTAATTCTGGTATATTTACAGAAATGCACTGTCCCTGAAATCAATAAATAATGATGCATTGGTTTTATGTAAAGCTTTTCGGGACACTCAGACGCTTCACATGTCATTATTCTTTCACTCCAAACTCGATTGGGATGAACTACTGTTGTGGCTACAGCTGCCTTGGGGCACACTGACAGAAGCTAAGACTGACCGATGCCTGACTGACTGATCACTCTCATGATCCTAGTGCCAATATTATCTTAAAAATAGTAAATACAGATATGTCCCCAACAACTGACCAATCGGGTGACGGAAGGCATGGGTAGTTGCTATCAAAGAATTGCCTCTCAGATTCCCGCCTGTTGAGTGAGCTTGCAAGCACTCAATTAGTCCACTCCTGCTGCAGTCTATGGTCCCAAGGGAGACTCGGGACTGACTGCGGGGACTATGTGTCTCTCAGCTGGTCTGGGAACATCTCTGGATTCCGCTGATGGAGCTGGAAGGAATATTGTGAAAAGGTAAGTCTGGACATCTCTGCCGAAAATGCATCCATCACATCCTGGAAACGGATAAAGCAGAAGCAAATCTACATACTGTACCACACACACATTTGCGGCCAGCATAATAAACCCTGGGCTTACGTTGTCAAACATGCAGCCCCCATCCCTCAGACAGAGGCCTCGCACAGAGCTGTACCGCCCGTACACCGGCAGGTAATAGTGTTTTTGTCACAGCCGATCTGGGTTAAACTCCTGTCCTGCGCTTGGTCCCCTCTCGTGCATTTTATTCCTTCTGGGAGAGATTGGAGGTGACAGGCATTCGCATTTAGAGATGTTGGCTGTAATAAAGGCCGCTCATGGGTGCTGATGTGGTGTGTTTGGTTTGGAAGGGGATGCATGGGTGAGGGGTGGAAGAGGAGGGAGTGGGGGGGGGGGGGGGGGGGGGGGGGGGGGCTGTGTGTAAAGGTAGTTATTAATTGTGCTGCTTTAGAGCGGCTAAATGCTACAAGTCGTGATAAGAGATTGTTTTCGTTTGGTTGTGCTTGAGTGGACAGCTTTTTTCCTATGGGACTATTTTGATCAAGCTGTAGTCTTTTAACAAGTCGACATGGGCCGCTATTTATTATGCAAAATAACATAAATCAGTGGTTATTTAGTAATTGCCATATTTTTTTTTATCAAACCGATATTACATATTTTGTTTGCATATTTTTTAATTACTGCCTATTCCTTTGCTGGACTTTGGAAACTATTGATTGTGAAATGTGCTTTATAAATAACATGGATTTGTTTTGTTTCTCCTAAGAAAATGTTTGTTCGTAGCTCCATCCATGCTTGGAATGTGACCCCCACCCATTCTGTCCAAATGCTGCTCTTTCCAATTGTTACACAAAGCCAAGCCTTCAGACTTATTTTGTATGTGGACTGAGTGGTTTTCACGCTACTAAATTAGTTCTTGGGATTGCTCCAGTCAACCGTGTGCCTTCAACAAGACAGTGCCATGTTAGGTTTAGTTCTGAATCTAGAAGAATATGGTTTTGCAGAACCCACATACAGTCAATTACTGTACATTATGACTCATGTACAAACAAGTGAGCACTGTCGCCGCATTTGAGGCATGAATCCCTCATAACATGGTTTGTTTGTCATTATTTTAATCAATATTTTAGAATCGGTCTTCTTTAATTCTTTGAAATAAATTGTCCAGCCTCTGAGAGAAACTTGCTGTAGAATCACAGAAGATAGAAGATCCCAGATCAAAGAAAACATTGAACTTTGACTTGAGACAGAAAGTGACCATGGATTGACTTAAAACAGGAGTGTCCAACTGGTTCCAGAAAGGGCCGGTGTGGCTGCAGGTTTGCATTCTAACCAAGCAGGAGCTCACGTGGGGTGATGAAAGCAAGGACCCAAAATGCAAGAATGCAATGAAATAACAATTTAATGAATTAATAAACCACGGTCCAAGGTGAAAAACACAAAAGGGAAACGAAAAGGGATCCAGGACAAGAACCAAAACATACATGGAACGACAATGAGGGGACAGGGAGTGAAGGAACACAAGGGGCTTTAATACAAGACTAAAGAGACACAGGTGATACACATGAGGGCAAGGCAGGTCACCAAACAGGAAGTACAATTCAGGAAGAGTAAAACCTAAACCGTGACACAGGAGCTCCCCAGAAACCGGCCATTTGAGGACCGGTTTACAGCCCTGACTCAAGGTGAATGTGAACTTTCACCAAACCAATACTGGTTATTTATATAGTCTTTCAAATGTACTAACACTTGTCATTGTACTTCCTGTTTGTGAGACTGTTATCAGAGAACAACAAAGTGAATCGGGACTGTCAATTGATTAGTGGAGCTAATCAAAAACCTAATCTTATCTTATCTTAAAATATCAATTGTGGAGTGTTGGTTTAGAAAGTCGATTTTGAAAAATAAATATTAGTTTTTAACTGTCACTCACCCACGGTGGCTTGGGCCAAAAATATGGTACCTTTAATTTATACGATAATTACAATTTGACGTTTGAAGATATGAGAAAACACCTCGATTTTGTTGAATGGAAACTTAGATTGTCTGAAATGTCTTACGTATAATTTGTCACTGTGAAGAAGGTGACTTAATGATGTCATAGATAGAACGCAGCATCACTTCCTGTATATTTCAAACATCATTCTTCAGTGTAAAGTCACAAACTGCCACTTAACTGTCACAAAACTGTTATGAACATCCACCTCAGATCCCACACAACATGAAAACGCACAGAAAAATCCAGCTGTCATGTCCCCTTTAAGCTCACCTCTGCAGCTCAGTCAGACGCGCGCACGTTTCTCGCACTCCGGAGACTCTGCTTTCCGTTAATTGCGTCGAAAATCTAATTGAAAGTGAAGCGCCGAGTCTGGGAGAAGAAAAAAAGAGAAAATCCCTGCTTTGAACTTCTTTGAAAAGCAAATGAAATCGCGCTGACAAGATGATGGATCACCCGTAAGTCTACCTGACACCGAAATTAGGCTTTTTAATGACGCGGCGCTGCCTCCTCCCTCGCGTTGCCAGATTCAAATTCCCTGTGCGAAAGTCTCCCCCTCCCTTTCCCTGGCGTCACCTGTCCCTTTGACTCGCGAGCGGCGTTGGAGGCACTTTGTCTTTGTCACCAGCGGCAGGACAATGTTTCGCGGCCGCCCGGCGTTTGTATTAACCAATCTCATATGGAAGTGCGGACATAGCTCATTGAACAGCGGATCTGTGGCGTACACGCAGGGCTGTTTTTATCCCAGGCCACACCGTGTTCCTCTGTCTGTAGTGCTGTGCTGAGATTCTGAGGGATAATTCAATGCAGACTGGGGTGTTGTAAAGAAAGGCAATGAGCAGATAGAATGTGTGCGGATAGGGCAGTGGCTCTGTCCTCCAATTATAATACATTATACTACATATAGAACTATCTGGCAATAAAATGCATACGGCATTTTTACATTGAAATAGAACAGATTCAAGTTTATTATTGTCACGTACACATTATGTACCCTCCAGCAGATGTGTCATAGTCATAGTGCTCACAAGATACAATACAAATAGAGATAATATTTTGGGTTTCATTTCATTTTCAATTATTTACATATATATTTTTGCATACAGGATTCAGTTGTTTAAAAACATGGATTTACATTTTCCTTTTCATTCTATAGAGAAGTGAAATGGGGTGGGAAGAAGTAAGACTGACTTTCATAGTGACTCTATGATCATTTAAAACATACAAACTCCTCTGTGATTTACACTGGTTGCTATTTACTGTGTACTTCATTTAGGATTAAGAGATCCTTTATTCATCCCACAGTGGGGACATTTCAGTGTTGTATCACAGAAGGAATGAGGAGCACACAACACAAGATCAGTGAATATCAAGTACAGTGCAACTCTAAAATATTTTGCTTCCTACAGAAATAAAGTACAGTCTTGCATATTGTCATTGGCCTCTTCATGATGCAAGATTTCTCAAGTTATCAATTAGTTGTTAGTTGTATATATTGGTGGCTGTGGTTAGCGATTGGGCTGCACAGCAAGAAGGTCCTGGGTTAGATTCTACCCCCAGACGGAGTTTTTCCTGTGTGGAGTTTGCATGTTCTCCCTGTGTCTACGGTTTCCCCATCATACAAAACATGCACATATATATTTTCAAAGCATAGTTTGTCTTTATGGAAGATCATGGACAAAGTGAATATTATGTATGTATTTTGTTTATTAGAATGGAACGTGTGTATTAATGAACAGCAGCAAATAGACAAGATTGTAGCTTTTTGTAGCTTCTTTCCATTATTTGTATCCCACAGTCACAATCACAAACACACACTGACTCAACCCTCACTTATTGTACACATTAGCGGTAGGGGAAACAGGAGCGGCAGAGGAAACCCAGACACACACAGGGAGAACATGCAAACTTCACTCACATAGCAAAAGTGCTAACCACAGCGCCACTGTGTTTGTAGTGATTACAGAAAGTGAACAGAGAGAAACCTCAGACAAGAAATGTGTGGGACACTGGGCACTCTGAGCTTTGGACAAAGTTGCTTTGAAAATTTTCAAGGAAAAAATTCAAAAGGCAAAATTTCCATTTGGTAAATGCTTTTGGATCCACATCACAGTTCCCCATTCCACCCCCTGCATTAGTACGAGTGTGAGAAGTGCTGTTTGCCTGATGATCACACGTCAGCTGTAATCAGCCATGTCTCTGTGCTCTTGTCATAGCTACATGCACGGCCGCGACACGCCCATCCATCCTGCAGCCTCCAGCCTGGAGCCTGGAGCAAAGCAGCGTGACTGAGCCTGCGGCTGCCAGCAAATGAAAAATCAATGGTTCCCTGACACGTTAACTTATCCCCCAATTTTACAAGTGGCACCGGCGACAGCGACATGCGATCTGAGCCATGTGTGGGAGGGGACAGGAGCGCGGGGCCAACGGGACATTTACATCAACTTCACTCTGTTCTATACAGTAAGAAGTCATATCAAAGAATAAAAAACTAATTGGACAAAATAAGTTCTGTTGATTTCAGATTATTACTGGTTTGACCATACATTTTTAATTTCTTTGGTCTAATTAGTGATGCGGCCTATGTATGTATTTTCATTGTTGAAGAGTTTGACTGCTGTCAAAGCAGAGTCTATAAACTTAATTAGTTGCTATAGACAAAACAGTAAATGAGGCATGGAAACGAACAGTTAAGGTAAGCATGACGTGAGTGAATGTTTGCATCCTCAGATTGTATCATGTTGTGACAGATATAACAGTTAGATTATAGAGGCTTGTTATTCAAGTGTGCCATATATGTGCACAAAATGTACTTTCTTTTCAAGTTTAGATCAGCCTCATAGTCCTGCAAGTTCTGTAGTAATATGGAAACTGTCTGATTATGTGAGTTTGACTATAAATACAGTATACTGTCCCAGTATTATTCACTCACCTATGTTTACTTGCATGTGTCCTGTGAAATTAGCATAATTAAATTTTCTGAAGTATGATAATTATAAAGTGCATAACAAGAATTGCACAAAGTACTGTCACATTCTTTACAAATGTGTGCTTTATTAGATTTGATTTATTAGATACATGTTAGATTTAGATATGAATCTTGCTGAATGTACTGTCTCTCTTATAGGCACAGCTGATTTACTCGTGTGAGTGGTTTCCCAGTTGAAATCCTTGAAGACTAGTTACTAATAACGAATAATAAAATAATAAAGTTTACATTAGAACTGACATCAACTAACTTTACTGAACATGTGCAAGTTTTACTTCTGTAAGTCTAATAAAATGTGTAACGAAGACATGACAAACTCTCAGTACAAAGTGCTGCTTTCCTGCTCGTGCCCCTCAGTGTCCTCTGCAACTGTAGTTCACAGTGTATGCCCGGCTTTTGACAGCTGCAGCAGCATCCAGAGCTACAACCAACAGGTCTGATATCTCCGGGATTGCACACAAGCAGCGTTGACTTCAGGTGGTAGAAAAGTGTATAAAGTGTGTGGTTTGTTTATCTTGGTTTAGAATGTAACCTCCGCTATGAACGAGGGACCACTGTGTTTTCTGTGGCAGTAACACTGATTAATGTGTATCGTCCCTCTTGAAATTAACTATTACAATGAAAATAAAATAAACAAATCCTTAATACATATTCTCCACGTTACAAAACACACACAGACGGCCTTTCTCTCACAGACCAAAACGGCTGCATGAATCACACTCTTCAGTTTGACTAAAACATAATAAAAGGGGAAATAAAGGAGATCGCTGATGAAAAATGAATAATTTTATTGCCGCCATTGCCTTTGGAGTTGTTAATTTAAAGCGAGCCTGGCGTTCATCTGTCACATCATAACAATAATAATCTATAGCGAGCGCTGGAAACATGGGGGAGAAAAATAGCCTTCACTGGGCGAGCCGGCCTAATCAGTTCCCTCTCTCAACTGTTAAATGTATTTAAACACTGAATTAACAACCCATAAAGGGCCTCGGCTGCACTACATTCAAATTAGAGCCACTTGTTATTTACTGCCGCAGAAGTGCAAAAGTGACACTTTCCCTGATGGCATTAGCAGAGTGGTGACCTTGGGGTAATGGAGGTGGCTGTGAGGATGCAGGCGTTCTCCTAAAGCACACGTCTCCTCCTCTGCAGAGTCTGTCATTAAAGCAGCGGGAATGGAGCTGCCAGGGGGCGGAGCTTATGGCTGCAGGAAGTACAATTCACAATGTAAAAGGAATTTTAACAAATCTTTGAGGTGTATTTCTATTGTTTGTATTGATAGAGATGTTTGTATGGATTTGTTTTCCTTGCCTTTTGTTGTTTATTATTATTATTATCATTATTATTGATGTATCTTTAATCCTGGACCTGTATCTTTGTGTGATAAACGAATTTTGAAAATAATTTTTTAGATAAATAACGTATAATTTATTATAAAATTATTCTTTTAAAAATATTAACAAAGTATTTTTTTAACCATGAAGTTCTTGTCTTCGCCGTGATGAAAAGCCAAACAAAAACAAGTCCAAACAACACACCAACCTTTCCCTCTGTCGTCCCGGGTCGACACGCCATTTCATCATGTGGCAAAAAACACCTGGCTGCAGTTGGAAAAATCTTTTTAATGCATGAAAAAAAACAATTGGCGTACATTACAAAACAAATTACGCCCGAATCAAAAGTCTGATAGTGTTTTGGTGATTTTAAGTCTCTCAATGTTTGCAGACTTTACAGAAAGTTCCATAAGAGTCACTATATTTGACGCGATGGGCTGAGAGGGTGGTTCTCTCATTTTATTCTTCTGTCTGAAAACGCTGATCTATAAACAGTTTATAAGAACAGCTATGTGTTATTACATACTATAGTGTTTTTGATAGAGGGTGATTAAAGCTGGGGTACCTAACTTTAGCTGTTTCATAAATAGTAGGCCTACATGTAGTTTGAGAGAAAGTCTTGCAAAAGTACAATGTTGTGAATGGATTACTGTCTTCCTCCTATTAGAAAATATCTTTGCACTATTTGACATGTAGGGCTTAGAGCTGACTGGGGTGGTCCTCTTTGTCACTTTTTTGCCTGAAAAAGCTGATCAGAAGGAGTGACAGAGGTAAAAAACACATGTGAAAACTTTGGAACCGATTTGTTTTAAGATCGAAAAAGTCATGTGATAAATTGCGTTACAGGATTTCATCGTTAGTGGTTTGAAAGTTACATACCCTGGCTTTAAACTCACACTCCTTCTCCTACAATTACAAAGACATTTGTACATGTTTCAGTATACAGTCCTGTTTGAGTCGAAGGAGAAATGGCCGCTCTTCCTCACCCGCTCTCAATCACAAGCTAACGCCGTTAGCATCGGTGCAGATAATGCGCAGTCTCGCCGTACATGTGCGGGGAAAAAAATGGAATAAAACAGGCATCTGCCGCTTCTCCGTTTCACCTCTAAGTCTCGCGCCGCGCGGCTGGTGTCATCTTGTTTAGTGGGAGTTGATCGTTCACATATTTAATGCTTTAATTACACCTCAACATCTGTGCACAGTGATTTAAGTTTATGGATGCGAAAGCGCTTAATTATGAAGCAAAATGCATAAAGTCATTTCTGATGGCGGATGCAGACAATTAAATTTATTTAAGATTTTGCGCGCTGGCTGAGTAAACGGCTTTTCGCAAAATGACCCTTAGCCAAATGCACAATGGCGTAATGCGTTTTGTAATGTACGGCGAGCGACAGCCAAGGCGATGAATCAGGAGGCGGGAGGACGCGCTTAAAAATGGGAAAGAACTTGTTTTGGGGATTTATGGATGCGTTGGGAAGGACGAGTGAGAAATGAATGGCTGTCACGGAACTGTCGCCAATATTTTATGGAAAAGCCCGGAATTGTTGAAAAGATCTCGGTGGCCTGAGAGTGATTGCGCTACAATGTGGTGGCAATGGTTCAAGTCGGTTAAATTTACAGCCAAAGTATAGTTTTGGGTTGAACACGTGAAGTAGGAAAAAGTCAGATATTAACTTATTGTTCAGTCAATATTTTTGATATGTGAATGTGAAAGTGTATGTTGCACATGAATGCATATTTAACAGAGACATATTATGAAAATTTACTTCTCTTTTTATTGTAATAATGTTACCTCATCACACATAGACCTGGAGTTGTTTTTAAATCCATCCAGGCTATTATCAGAAACTTCTAGCACCTCTTCTGTCAAAAAGCTCCTGTCTCAGTCTTGTCATAGATCGTACATAGTGTGTAACATCAGGCTCACAATCGGTTTCTGACTTTTTAAACAAAAGGAAACTGTGTAATACCAACAGTTGCAGCAGTAAATACAGCTCAAGGCTTCGGTAGATATTTTCCAGGCCGACATGGGGAGGACATGAGAACCCTACAACTGTGAAGCAACAGCTCTAACCACTGGGACACCATGACATTTAAGATAAGAAAACCTTTGTCTGTCCCACAGTGGGGAGATGTCAGTGTTAGCTCACATTATAACACAGTGAAACACAGGAAGCACTCTAAACAAGTAAAATATTCAAAAGTAAAAGTATAATATTGTTTTAGGTCAAATTGTGGAGGAGAGAGTAGATGTAAAGTTGTGAACAATAATGCTCATACTTGTGCACACAAAGCAGTCTTGTTTTAGATTAAGTCAAAGTGTTTCATTGTGTAATGTAATGACAGTCTTAGAGTCACCCTCAGGCCCAACTCTCACATTTCTCACTTGCTCACTGCTAACCCCAATCTGCTCTGCAGGGACATGAACAGAGGTCTTTAACAAAGGCTAAAGCAGACTTTGTGGGTTATTGATGACATCATTATTATGTATACAGTGCATAATAAGCGCTGGGATCTGTCATTGTTCTCTTATTGGCAGTGCGACTGCTAAAGGTTAGCTCATTTGTCCTAATGCTGGAAGTGTCAGGAGCTGTGGCCATGCACGGCTGTCTGCAGTGTTCCACTTAAAGCCATGATTGTGGCCCTTCATCCTGGATCAGCTGCTGCTACAGTCTGCTGTTTAATTGACTGCAGGGTTCAGCTCAGTATTTGATCAGGGAGGAACGGGTCAGGAACAATAAGAATACTTATTTTATTAAGCTGTTTTGAATATCGATGTGAAAATCCACGAATCATGAATAATAATATTATGAATACAAATGTAATTTATGGATGTACGGTCCAAATAGACTGACTCGTAAACTAGTGGGGCATTGTGGGAAATATAACTTTGCATAACTTTTTTTGTTTAACTTTGTTAAGTGCAGCATGCATTGCATTTTACAGCAGCATTGTGGAGCTTTATGATGTTTTAATCAATAAGAATTTGACAAATGTAGAGATTAAGTTCAGGTTGACTTTATTTGTACCTGCAGGTGACAGACATAAAAATACTTTCCTGTCTGAACAGGGATTTATGAATGAATGTATTACACCATCTGTCAGTCAAAGTCAATGAGACTTTGTGATGAGCGAGCAATGTTAATCATTATTCGCTTTGCATTATTTTTTTTGTTTTAGTTCTATCTACACTATTATCACAAACAGGCCCCCTCCTCTTTATGCACCGTGTTCCTTCAGTTTTATTGCCATGTTGTGTAATCGTAGTCTGTAATATCCCACATCCACCTCTAGAAGGGGAGTTGTCCTAATCTCCATTTGCTGCATATGTGCATTTGTTTTAACTCAAAGTTTATTGAAAAAACTTGATTTAAAATGAGATATATAGGGGCCATGGTACCCCCATTAACATATTGTCAGTAAATCATTATCAACAAAAGTTAAGGGGCCACTAAAAAGGGGTCTCGCAGGTCAAATCTGGCCCACAGGCCTCGTGTTTGGACAGTGCTCTTCCTACTCCCTGTTGACCAATGTGTGTTTGTTATTATTGGATTCTTTGTGCTCAAACTGTGTGATTCTCTTATCTGTTGTTGGCGAATTGACTGCTGCTGGGATTTAAGGCAATAGATCGATTTAAATGACTTTGATTTTATAGTTTTATTTTAGAAGTGTGTCCTGATGTGTTTAGAATATGAAACATGTCTTTCCTCATAACCTCATAACTGAACTGTAAAAACATATTCCACAGAATTCCACATCCACCACATTCATTTTACAAGAATAACCCAAGTGACTACAGCACCTTTGCATTTCTATTATCCACCCAAATCCAAAACACAAAACCACGCTCACTCATCCAAATCTCACAAAACGAATATACAACAAAAAGCCATCTCTCTCTCTCTACATATATACACACACACACACACACACACACACACACCCTTCTTCCTTCTTTTCCTCCCCATTAAATCATGAAAAATAGGTGGACACGTTTCACAACGCAAACGCCGCGCAGGGAATGGATGGAAAAGGCGGCCCTCACATACAAAGACATTTCTGTACAGCATATTCCCCAAAGATGAATGGCTGTTTGGTGGTATGGTCGTGCAGAACAATGAGAGAGATTTGAGGAAAATGGGCTGAGGGCTGGCATTGCGCGCATACATTGTGGGGAAGGGGACGCGCGCGGGGGGGTGCGGGCGGGAATCAGCACGCTTGAGCGCATTTAAATTTACACAAACTCTCTAGGAATGACAGTGATAAATGTTACACTCTATTCTACAATATGTTTAATGCATAGGTCTGAGAGGAGTTAAGTTTTTCCCCCCTCTGCTAGTGCCGTGTACTTACCGCTATGTGTTACGTCGCGGGCGCTTCCATTAAAATGCCAAGTAGCGCAGTGAAGACAGCAGCCGCCGGGATGACGCCGAATTTGTTTACCTGTCACCTCCCTCCATCCTTCATTTTTTTTTGAGAGGTCAGAGCGCGTGGGGGGGAAAGGACAAAAGGGTGTGCGGCCATATATGCAGGGATATGTGTGTGTGTGTGTGTGTGTGTTGTTTTAGAGGAATGGGCAAAGAATGAGGAGAAATGTGTTGAGAGAGATGTGGATTTGATCTGCTTTTGGAAAACAAACAGATGCAGTGTTTGTATTTGTGTTGCCCTTAAAGTGAATGTCAGGTACTTATCAAATAGTGAAGAGAGAGTGAAAGCTTTTGAAGACGAGCCACTGGTGAGACCCGCCCACGCTCACCCTGCAGCCTCCTGATTGGTCAAAATTAATGCTTTAGGTCCCTCAAATCATTGACGTTTAGCTGTTCTCCTCCAGCAAATCTTACTGGTTCTAGTTACACTAAGGGGAGGGACAGTTTTGAAATATAGAGTTTAAGTTGATGACATCCTCTTTAAACCTGGGGTCCCTAACTTTCAAACAAAAAAAACACATGATGAAATCCCACTTCTAATAACGGTTTGCCTATAACTAGCTTTCACATGCATGTGTTTTTTTACCTCTGTCACATGAACAAGATGTGGGTGAATGTTGCTATTTATATATTTGTATTTACATGAAAAAGAGAGAGAGACCAACAGTATTTCACCTAACAAACTGGCAACCCAAATGAAGGCTTAATTCTTCTCTCTGATTGGATAGTCAAAAATCATCCATTGTACTTTTGATTATGAAAAACTCCACTTTAAACTTTTGCTCCGGCAAGGTACAGTATATGTACATGTGACCTGCACACACAAAATACATAGATGTAATTTAAGACTAAACTTGACTCTTTCTGTCACAAAAACTAAGAATATACTTAATTTTTGACAACTCCAACCAAACTAAACTCACCAGTCCCCAAACAAAAACACACTCCCCACGTCTCCCTCTCTTTTATATCTCTCTGAAAAGCCCTTCCAAAATCGCTTATCTCGGCTCAGCCTGGAGCGTGACTGTCCACACGACTCTTCCCAAACCAGTGTCCGGTCTGCCTGGTTCTACTCCCCTGCTCTCCCTTCACACCTGCACCTCCGGCTCTGTGTGGATTATGCTTCCACCCAGCCTCAGTCCCCCCCCCCCCCTAAAGCGTCCCACTTGAGCGCATGGTTGTGCCCTTATATACTGTATGCTGTAGGATAAGATAAGGCTTGATCTGACTGTGGGATAAGTGTTTTTCTGTTTTTTTGGCTAATACCTGAAGAGCAGTGTATAGGAGTGTGTATACGTCAGTGAAGCGGACCAGGGATTAGCGCAGGAGAGATGCTGTTCCGCCGCGTTTACCTTCAACAAGTGGAAAAAGCCGAGGGGTTTTGTTGTCGGGCGCTTTGGGAGTGAAGGGAGTGAAGGGAGCGAAGGGAGCGAGAAGGCATATATGAAAAGAACTCACAGAAGGATTTTGAAAGCATGTAAAGCGGAGGCTGTTACATGTGACGTGCAATGACATATATGAAATACGGATTACGACAGGCTTCTTTCCTTTTTGAACATTGTGTTGAACATAAGGCCTACGTTTTGCTGTTGTGATTGTGATACCATATTTATTATGTATACAGGGGTTACATTTCAAAATCCTGAATCAAAGATTAACCCAAAATAATCTTCAAATTAGCAGCTACAATGTTTTAAGGCTGTACACTTTTCTAACTGCCTGAACTCACGTCTGGGCGGTGCTGCAGCTGTCAAAAGCCATGCATACACAGTAAAATACAGGAGCAGGACTCAGGGCTGCAGGAAGACTGAGGTAATTGAATTCAAATTATTCTTGTATAGCCCTAAATCAATCCATGTTATTTATAGAGCCCTTTACGACACTCAAGGCTTAAAATAAAATCATATAAAATCCATTAAAACATGTATGCATTCAAATAAAAGCATTTACAAAACTTTTCGCCAACACGGATCAGAGAATCAAACAATTCAAACACAAAGAATAAAGAACACAGAATGAGAAAACTTTTGGACACTTGTAATAAAACAGTCCTGTGAGTTTCTCTTTGACACTTTGGACCTTGATCTTTTATTGACAGAGAGAGGGTGCTCCTCTCTTTTTCTTCACTTTTCTATCTGAAAAATCTGATCTAAAGATGTGACAGAAGCCAATATGCATGCATGTGAAAACTAGTGACAGAAAGAGTTATAGATTTTAATTCTGTTGGTTTGAAAGTTAGGTATCACAGCTTTAACTGAGGGTAACACAAATCAGACCAAAAAAAATAATTTAACAGTTAGATATTTAACCAACTATACACATATCTGATACTCTTGTTATCACATTCTGCGTTACAGAAAGGAAAATATTACAACAGGTAAATTCTCTCTCCAGTCTGTGAAGGAGAGAGCAGACACTGGTCAGATGGTGGTCAGCTGGTGGTCAGCTGGTGGTCAGCTGGGAGTCAGGATGGCTCTGTCTATCTGTGAATGGCCAGAGCTATGTCTCACTGTTTTCCGCAGGTAAGTCGTAGCTTTATCGCTGAAGTTTTCAAACGGATCACGTGTGTCGAACGCAGATAATGGACCTGGAGTCACACATAGAGACATTTCTATGGAAAATATAAATACTTCTAGCTTTCCTCACCTCCTGTACTGGTGAGTTCACTCCCATCTGTGTGGAGTGAGAGACAAATGCCCACAATTGTAAACCGCTTTGTCTGTGAAGGCGGTATATAAATAAAGATTACCTATACTGTACTTACTTACTTATGTGGCCTCGCTGTTTTGCAGATATTTTCGGGCGCACATACAGCTTCTCATACTCCAACAATATCCTATGAACGTGAATATACCATGACAGTTACCTTTATTCAAAACCAGAATAAAACTTTAGCGGCTTGTGTGCAGCGCTGTGATTAGTTTAGAGGTCTTCTCACAGCCCCCGTCCTGCTCCTGCTCTACACCCTGCAGCTGTATTTAAGAAAAGATAATCCTTCATTCGTCCCATAGTGGGTAAATTTCAATGTCATCGTTGTGCACATTACAGCAGAATAAAGGGAGGAAATAAGAACAGTCAGATTGCACACACCAAACATATCTATTGTTTAAGATAATAGATAATACATAAAATAAAAAGATATCAAAATTAAAACTCTTGAGGTATAAATGCATTTGGTTCAAGGATAGTGCACTAGTGGAGAATACACTGTAGTCAGCAGGAGGTGGTTACAGTCACACGTGTATAGACTCAGTAGTTCTCAGTGTATGCACAACTTTTGACAGCTGCAGCAGCACTCAGACCTACAGCGAGCCAGTTTAATATCTCTGCGATCGCACTTCAGCAGTCATGAGTTCAGGTGGTTAGAAAAGTGAATAACACTGGTGGTGAGGGGTGTGTAGTGGAATTAAAGAAACCTGAACCAAACCTTTATACACGGAGCTGCAATGATCTTGATTGCTGTTTCTGACTTAGTATTTATTCAAAATCATACTGATGCAGTAAACGGGAGACAAAACAGCAACAGCAGCTAACAAATGTGTCATCTGCTAAAGCTGGGGTACATAACTTTCTAACCCAGCAAAATATGCTGGGTTTATCTTAGTAGAAAAAACATCTTTTACATGTGATCCCTGTGAGGTTCTATATGACGCTTTGAGCTGATAACATTTTCTGCCTGAAAAACTGATGTAAAGATAAAGAAACCAATCTAATTATGTGTTTTCTTTATTAGAGATTGGTTAAAATGGTTTAATAGGCTCGCATTGGGGGTTCCATCCATCCATTCATCCATTTTCTTCCCCTTAGTCCATTTCAGGGTCGAAGGTGGCAGTCAGAGCTGCACCCAGTACACAGAGCACCAGCGCCTCACTGATCCTCCTGCAGGTGGTGAATCCACAGGAGCTGAGATCTTTCAGCAGAGGCTTCAGGCAAAGTGGGGTTAAGTGTCTTGCCCAAGGACATAACGACAGCAGTCATCAGCAGTCAGCATTGGGGTTTACCATTCTTTATTCCAGACTATTGTAGATTCTTTTACAATATACATTTTCTACACAGACATGTCAGTGTCAGTGACAGTTATTGTTGTGGGGCCACAATGACATGTTATACACTATTTTGAGTTTAATATTTTCTAAGATTTGAATCTAACATGTAATAAGGAGGAAATTAGTTAAATTAAAAACAAAAAGTATTCTATAACATCTCTTTTTTTGGCCCAATTTTGGTTCAATTCAACTAATATGATATTTTTGTTCACAAAAATCAACCAGACAAAATCTTTCAGCAGCAGCTGTCTGTAACTCCCCCCAACCACAAATAAGTTTGACACCCTTGTATCTAAAACCAAAATGCCAAATAATATATGATTAGGGTGAGGTTGACATGCATTTCCAAATTTGGTTATAGCGTGCAAAAATTCAAAAGCACCACAAGATTGTGATGTTTCGGGCACAGACTATACCCTTCATCAGACATGACTAATATTATTTGTTTAATATTAATTAAAAGTTACAAACAGATCTAGGGATACAGCCGCCGCACTTATGCCTTCTGTTTGTCTTATTCACTTATTTATTCACCAACACTTCACTCCTGCTGTAAGAAACACCGCTGCCGTCTTTTAACTCCACATTTTTATCACCAGCAAAAACAACTGTTGTGCCGTGTGTCCTGGTGGGTGGCTTGTGCTTTCCATCTCCTTTATATATATATTTTTTGGCTTTATGAAGCATAGAATCTGCACACACACACTCCCTGTTCTCTCTATTATAAAGGCAGAGATATGTAAACAAACAAGCCCAAACTTTGGCTTGATTTACAACATTAGCTGACATTATTATCGGCTGGGGGGTGGCGGTGGCGGCGGCGGTGGGGGTACAGGGGGGTCTCTGGCAGAGGCAGCAGGCCCAGGACCCTCCGCAGACAGCTTGAGCACTTTCCCATTTTATAGCTCAGCAGATTTTATGGTGTCTTTAGCTCCGCACGCGCACACACCTCACCACAAACATCCCATAGAGAGAGCGGCAGGAACATGAGGCTGATGGAGGAAGGACTGGTGTCATGGCGGGTTTATCAAAGGGAAAGTGGATAGGCACAAACGCTGTCCATAAATATGTTGTTTAGTTTTTGTTGTGAGCTGCAAAATGTTACATAAATGCTCAGTTGACGAAGTGCGATTTCACTGAGATGTGGACAGAACAGTGTCTTACGATGTGGGATCAGTTAAAATGCAAAAAATATATTGCACACCTTTTGAAAATCTAGAGGAAAATCTCAATAAAAATAAATGTTTAAGTTATTGAATCTAAATTAAATTGTGTTTTTTTTTTTACCACAGCAACTCTTTATGAATTAAACTTATATAAATGTGGACATGTTATTTCACAATTATTTCAAAATCTGATAAAACTACTAAATTAGCTCCAATTTTACTCAATATGATAAATAATAAGAAATGTCATTTTTACTCTTTGATCGTTACCCTACATTTTCTTAAATAATTGTTCTATATGTATTTATATTGTATGTCTTTTCCAAATCTCTGGCCATTTGCAAAGTGGCTAATGTAGGTCATTGTTGGTCATAACTGGTAAGTAAGACAATACAAATCCTTATGTAAAAAAAGTTACATCATTCATACACCTGATTTTGTGGCCATTATAGCGTTTTCAAACCCTGACCCTAACATAAAAAGTGTGTTCATTCTTTGCATATCCTGAAACAGGATTTTATTGAAAGTAAAAGCAAAACAACTTAGCAAATCCAATTAGAGTCCATTGAGCAAGACAAATCCGGACGTTGTGATTGAGGCGTGTTTGGATTAACTGGATATTTACGCTGGCATGTAACCACGTACTGTAAACTGGATCCTACTGAGACAAGGCCAGCAGATGCATTTAAGAGCATCTGCTTCTAATAAAAATTGCATGTATTTGGACTGATACAGATACTCACTCATTATGATCATTGCATGTATTTTTGGCCTCTGTCATATATATCCAGTGGGGGCGGGTCCCGGCTCAAAAGTGGCCAAAACGACGTGCGCTGACATGCTTGCAATACCACCCCGGGCCTATGGGGGTGGACCCAGAAGAAGAATTAGCCCATGCTAACATATAGCATCTTCTTTCCTCTCGAAAACACCTTTACAGGACGGTCCAAAAGTTGGCTATTGGCCCAAAGCTCAATGCTGAGGGGAGTGATTTTTTTTGGACCAGTCTGGTTTACTCGCTGTGAATTTTTGTGAAAGTCACTCGTTTAAATAAATGGGGCTCGTGCCGGTGTGTACTGTGATTATATATGATTTTAATGCTATTTTGTCTTGTTCAGCACTTTGAGTTCCCTTGTGCATGAATTGTACCATACAAATAAACTTGCCTTGCCTTGAGAACCACCCTCACCCAGTCAATCATTTCTCAGCTCAAAGCATCAAAAAGTGACTCTTACAAGAACGGGAATGATCTAATAAGATTAACACAGCATGTTGTGTGTTGTTGATTTGTATTTTTTCTGTTGGGACACACAAAATATCATTCACGGTAAAATACTAGTTTGGTAACGCTGTTTTGAAAGCCAAAAATGAACACAAATAATGGATCATATCTGAAGTCCATTTCCCAAACTTCTTCTCCCTCACTTTTTCTAACCCACCATACTTCTGCACACTTTGCTCGCGTGACTTTCTTCCAGATTGCGTGCGGCGGCTGATAGGACGGGCTGATGCAGGGCCACTGTCTCTCAGATTAAGTAAGGTAGGGCAGCCAAGCCTCAGAGAGCTCCACGTCTGCACCAGCACAGTGAAACCGATACCGGGGACTTGTAATTAAAGGTTCCCCCGCCTGGATGCACCCACAGCCCCCATCTCTGCCCCGGGATAACTGCGCTGCTGATGGGGATGGTGGTGGTGGTGGTGGTGGGGGTAGGGGGGGAGGTTGGTAAGGGTGACAGCCAAAAACGCCACGTCGACTGGGAGAGATTGTGGTTCTGGGAGGGTTTTTTCCATCGCTGCCAAAAAAATTAAGGTCTGACTTGAATTCACAATTGTGTTTGTACTTTCGGTGTTGTCACGGCAAGTTTAGGTCCTACACTTTACTGTGTGGACCAGGATACTTGGATAAAAAACACCTTAATGACGTAATATTTGCAAAAACAAGGAGGAACTTGAAGGAAGGAAAATAAAACAAATATTGTTAACACTAAACAAATTGAAATGCAGAATAATAATAAAACAATTAGATAAAAAAAAACAAGCTGTCATCAGTTTAAACAGAGAACTTTGTGTTAATCTTGTGTTTTAGTCCTGTTTCCTGTTTTTGTTTGTTTTATTTATGTACTTGTCTTGTGAACACTGGGGAATTTTGCAGATGCATTCCATTGTGGTTTTACTGCAAATAGCAAAAAAATGAATTTGAATCTGAATCCGAAAGTATGATAACAATAAGGATAACAACAAAACATTAATAATACAATAAAATTTATAAAAATTAAAATTAAAATAAAATGAAATAATACTTTCTTGTTCCTTTGGCTGATGTTGTGTTGTGTGCTTAATCAAAAAGTTGCAGAACAAAATTGCAGTGTTAATCCAGTTTAAACTCTTCTGTCTCACATTCAAAGCTCTCCATAACCTGCCCCCTCATACCTGAGGGAGCTGTTCCACCCCTACACCCCACCCCGCTCTCTCTGCTCCTCATCTGCTGCTCTCCTCACTGTCCCCACCGTCAAAATAGCCACATTGGGGGCCAGAGCATTCAGCCACTCTGCCCTTAAACCCTCTAATTTTATAATGTTTTATATTCTGTAATTTTAATAATGTGTGATGTTTTATATATATTGTTGTAAAGTGGCTGGAGGAATTCCCAAAACTAATTTAGAGAGAATACTTTGGTTTAAATAGACTCAAAACAGCTTTTTCCATGATGCCATCGTCTGAGGATTTGTCCTAGCATAACGGGTTTGAGATTGGAGGATTCAGAAAGAAGGGGCGGGGGGACAAGTGTGTGTTGATTTGTGCCAGATGTATTTTATTTAGCTCCATCCATGCATATACATGGGGTATGAGCATGGATGGAGCTTAATACAACTCCAGGTCGGGTTTAGAAGAGGAAATATTGTTGTAAAAAGTTTCAAAACTTAACCTAAATTGTATTTCAGCCAATTCATAAGTATTCTACATTAAGTAATGAATCAAGGTTGAACATTGAAGGTAACTGTCAAAAGTCGGATGTAAGTATACTGTTAATATCCCTCAGTGTGCAGCACTTTAGCCGAAAGATAATTTCTCTGATTCCTGGGCCAGAATAAGTGCTGACATCATCTTTATCAGCACTTACCCACTATGATTTCATTATCTTATCACAAACGTGTCAGGAGTGGTGACAATATTTTAAAACATGTAAAAGTTGTCTTTTGGTTTCTTCCCTGGACCTGTGTGCGTTTGTGTGTTTATACATGTTCTTAAAGTTGTTAGAAACAGTAACACACATTTAAAAAAAGAAAAAAAAATGGTTTGACAGGGACGGTAATCACGTTCGAATAGTAACCTGTCCAAACATTTAGGTTTTTCCCATGACACCTGCCCTCCTACTGAAATCCTACAATCCTAGGATTCTACAACATGAACGCAACCAATTCCACTCAATTCAAATAACACTTAAAATCTAACCATTTCTTATTTCTCATGCAGATTTCCTCATCCATATCCCTCACCTTTTAAAACCAGGTCTGCACAAAGCTTTCTCTTACCCTGCGCTGTCTCCCATTTTTCATTTACCTGCCACAGAATCACAGACAAAAAAAGGGAAAAAAAAGGCGGCAGTGTGACAGTGGGGGAAATGTAGCCGGTGCCATTAGAGCTAATGTCATGTTTGCCTGCTAATCCCTCATCATTTTTGGGCCTCATTGCCTATTTTTCTCTATGATATTAAGTATTCAAAGCTCATTTACATTCTTATTTTTCAATTTGCTGCTGCAGTAGTTTAATTTATTCCATATAATTTCTTTTTCTGAGAGGGACATTAATCATTGACTGTACGTTTTAGTGCCTCGGGAATTTTTTTAATCAATAAAATAGGAGGATAAAAGGCTGCGCGTGTGAGACAGGCCCAGTGTACAAAGCCTATATATGCAGAATTTGATTTTTTTTTTATTTGCAAGTGGCTCCTGTTTGACTCGATTTGCTCAAATTTTATTATTAGAGCCACCTCAGTGTATTTTAATTAGTCTGTCGTCGTGATGAATTTGTCATTATCTTTTCATCTTTCAATATTTGTACGGCGTGAGGCATCTTGTTCCCAAGAGAAACTTTTCTTTCACTCTCCCAAAAACTTCTGTTGAGGTGCAGAGACAAGAGGGTAAATTGTATCTTTGCTATTTCTGCCTATTTCGGCCAAAAGAAAGTAAAGTGTGGGGGTATTGAATCACATGGACAATCAACATGTACTTATTTTTTGTATTTAAAAAGAGTCTCAAACACAGGGCAGAGGACGGTCTCTCAAACATATGAATATAGATGAGAAACAACTCTGTAAAGTAAGCAAGTAATCTTTATTTATATACCGCCTTTCACAGACCAGAGTCACAAAGCGGTTTACAATTGTTATATTTCTTTTGGGCATTTGTCTCTCACTCCTCACAGAGATGGGAGCGGGGTCGCCAGTACAGGAGGCGCATGCCTGACCTATTGAACATGTTTTTAGAGGTAGGGGAAACCGGAGTACCCGGAGGAAACCTACGCAGGCACAGGGACAACATGCAAACTCCACTCAGAAAGGCCCTGGTCCGACCGGGATTTGAACCCATGACCTCCTTGCTGAGAGGCGAGAGTGCTATCCACTCAGCCACCAACTTTAATACAGCAACTTTAATAATGTCATTTAAAACATGCTGCTGCTTCTTGTGCAATATTCAGAATGATGTCATTGGAAGTTTTTCACCATTACAAGTGAAAGTAAACGAGGAAACGTTGAGCACAAACCTGGACCAAAAGTCCTGGATCCAGACGCTCAAACTTTACCCTTGATCTTTTGCTGTAACTAAATACTGTATGAATGTATTGTCCCTGTCAAAAAAGCATCAATAAAATATAATTTGTTCATTGTTCCAATTCTGAGGTTTCCTTTAAAATGTGTAATCTGCTCCTAACTTTTTGAGTTACAAACTAACAGACAAACAGACCCTGGTGATTACATTACTGACTTGGCAGTTGTGACAATGGATTATTCGTGAGCTTGTCTTCACCTCAGACCTGAAACATGATATCAATAATTAGATATAATGAAATATTGACCTTCATCAGGGTTTGTCTGTTTATTTTGGCTGTTTGTTAGCTGTGTGTTTGTTTGGATTTAACTCAAAATGTTATTATAAAGGAACAGTGTTGTGCTCTAACAAAATCAAATTCATTCCAATCACAATCACACTTCTGTTGTCAGAATCTTCTTACTCCTGAAACATGTAGCTCCTCAGCACGGATCACACATGCAATCCACCTGCTGGAGTTTAGCTTGAAACAAAACAAACTCCATATAGCACGGATAAATACTTGTTTGTCCCTGGTTTCAGTTAAAAGATGTAGAGAAGTTGATTTTGGAGGTGAAACAGTCAATATTAAATACATGTTTGGGTTTATGACTGAGGCGGTGACATGTTGTAGATCCCACACGCAAATACATCCTTTAGCGTAAGATGTATTTGCGTGTGTGATCTACAACAGATGTCCATAAGAAAATCTACATTTAGAATTCCAGCCAGGCTAGACATGCAACTCTTCAATTGTCCTTTTAAACAAAAATCTTTGTTTTTTTGTTGTTGTATAAAGTAGCTAAATCCCAATACTAGTTGTGTCAATTTGCCAACACAGATCAGAGAATCAAACAGTTCCTGGATCATCATTGCTGTCCTTAGACCCTCCTGCATCAGCAATGAACACTTCATAACCCGCAAAAAGCACACATTGAGAGAGGGATACACTTCCACAGACGGAAAGGCCATAGATCCAGGTCTCAGACTGTAGAACGAGGACTCAGTCTGTGAGGGGAGGGGCTGCAGCCCATGAGTTTGGACCGGGGGGGGGGCAAACTGGATGAGAAAAAAGAAAATTATTCCCAATGGTTAAAATACATGAATTAGATACATCAACAATAACCCTGAGCTGGAAGATGGCCTGAGTCGTACTAAACAGTTAAACCAGTCAACATACAGACAAATAATCAAGATCTATTCAACTCATTTGTAAATTTTCAAACTCTAAGATGTCTATTGTTGCGATGCCTCTTGCAGCTCGACTTTCTCCTAATAAAGCGTTTTGTCCTGAGAAGCACTTTTCTATTAGCCCCAAACGTGGACAAAGGCGAACCTCCGTGCTCTGTAATGCCCGTGTTCCTCCCAGCTTTCTGCTCCGCTAATCCCAAACCCAAACCACTTCCCTGCGCTTTCTTCCTGCCTTTTCATGTTGTTTCTTCATCCTTCCACATTCATTTTATGCTTGGCTCATCCGTAGGCTATCAGTGTATTTAATGCCGGGGGCTTAAGCCAAACAGCCCCGGCACAGATAAGCTGGCATGTTCACACTTCCTACTCCCTCTCAGTTTAGTGGGGAAATTATTTTTATGTTATGTTAACCATTGTGTCTCGCCGCTGGGACCCCTGCACTTTGCTGTGTTTTTGTCGGACAACTGATTGTAGAACGACTCCTCAAGCTCTTAGGCAAATAATACAAATGTATGCATTTTAAAATCATGAGAATGGAACTTATTCTGTCTCTACGTGTTTCTGTGATATCAGCCTCAGCTTTTGTTTGGGATTTGTCAAGAGCCAACAGATGGATATGTTCATAACACTTTCTGACACCAGCTTTATTTTTCTTTATAATTAGCTATAGGTGAGATTTGAAAATATTATTTAGGTATTTTACTCTTTCTACTATTTCTAACATCTGATCATTTTAAATCATAGGCCAAAGTGAAAAAAAATGTCAGCTTTAAAATCTCAGAAATGTATATTCCTACATATTCATATTCATCTTGATTGAAGTTTTGTCTTGCCTTTAAACAAATAAAAATAAATTGCCATTGGAAGAAAAATAAAATATCTATTTTATTTATCCTGTTTTTAACCTTGTTTGTCTTATTTTTACACATTTTACACATTATTTTTACATTTTATAATAATTAATTGTTTTACTTTTATCAAGCAAACAACTTTTCAACCAAAAAAATAAAAAACATATACATATATAGAAACATACTATCTAACTTTATGGAGAAAAAAAAATCCTGTCTGTGTATTGCTGGATGTGTTGGATCAGTAAAGTATCTCTGTGTCTCTCTGCATGTAGATTGTCCCAGTGTACGCCTTTAACTTTCTATTTCCATGGAAACCTTGTGCACTTGTGATTTCGGTCTCACGTTTTAGAGAAAATAAGACCAGTTCTTTTGTTTACATTTTGCCCATTTCCTGTGTGCACCCCTCCGCCTCCTCGCCGGCCCGCTCGTTGGCCATGAGCGCTACACGTCTTCATTAGGGCGTTGGGAGAGCTTGACCTTCCAATAACAGGAGGTGGTGGGGGTAGGGGGGGGGGGGGTGCCCGTACTACCGCGAGATGGCAGGGCTCTGTAAACTCCCGATACATAATACCGCGGGCTATAATACTTTGTGCATGGCTGGGTGCCGCTAATCACAACCGGGGCGAGTGGGGGAGAAAAAAAAAAAAAAACTCTAATGTTTCAGTCCATAAACCTGTAAGAAGACAGCCCAAGCCAGGCGGTCCCACCAGCCAGGGCACCGTGTCGTCCTGTAAATCCCAAATTAAACTCAACTGCCCCAAGAGCTTCCGGGCGTGGATGGAAAAAAAAGAAGGCAAAGTTCGTGCCAAAAGCTGTACCGTTTATCCGACAGGTGTCAACGGTGTCAAGGTTGTGGTCAGTGCGAGTGACGCGAGCGGATAGTTGGTCAGCGGGTGCTTTAGGCATGCATTTCACGCCACGCGCTCGACGGGTGCGACTGGGAGCGCGCGCAATTCCGCAGTCCAGCAAACACTGACATTTGCGCAGTTTACATATGAGAGAAGGAGGAATGTGTTGCCATTAGAGGGACTGTGTGTTCTGGTTCAAAGTGTGTGTATGTTTGGGATGGATAATGCTGGGGTGGTTAAAGCTGGGGGACCTGATTTTAAAACTGTAATTGTATTTGAAACCGTCTAACTATAGTGTATACTGCTCAACAGTTTGGTTCATTGTTTTCACATGCAGGATTTTGAATGATGTTGGAGTCACTGCTATAGATCAGAAGGAAACAGAAATGTTATGTATGGACATATTTCAACATGTGTTCTATATTCTTTATGTGTTTTAACTGTTGATTCTCTGATCCGTGTTGGTGATTTCAATGGTTTTGATAAGTCCTCTGAGATGAATTCTGTTGTGATTTTTGGCTATACAAGAATAAATTGTAAATTGTATTGTATTGTATAAAGTATGGTATTGGCCATTGTTTGGCCAATCAGCTCTCAGTCCAAGTTTGATCAATTTTATTTTGATGGCTCTGGGAACAAAATTATTATCTGTGAAACAGCTAAAGGCACTCCATATTAAAATGTTGTGGCAGGTTTTAAGGAAGAAAACTTTTCATAAATATTTTGCTCAAGATGAGAATGTGAAAAATGTCTGGATAATGAAAAGCAGAAAAATCTGTAAGTTCCAATATGACGCAAGACATGCTTCCAAAATTCTGTGATAATGGGACAAAATAATAATTGCATGTAGATAACAAGGGACATTTAATTTAATTTATCTGATAATCTATGTGCATCCATTCGAAACGTCTGTACACTGTACATTGTACACTGAAGTTGGTGTTCAGGTCATTATTTGAATGTGAAATTGCATAACTATTACAAAACCTGGAAATGTGAAAGAAAACAAATATACTGTAGTTGAACCTATCGACCAGGGGTGTCCATACGTTTTAGTAAGCGGGCCACTGTAGTTCACCAGACTAGCCTGGCCTTAGCCATCCGTACCCTCCTCTCAATTATCATTTCCCTGCATGTAACGTCTGGGTCTGGTCCCTGTGTTAGCGATTACAACCGGTTGAAGTCCATCCGACCAATCAGCAAGTTTGCGTTGAATCAGAATCAGAATCAGAATCAGAATCATTTTTATTGCCAACGTAAGTAACAGGAGGTCACAGACTTGGAAATTGCTTTGGCTCAGTGCAACAGTCAAAAAGAGATAATAAAAATAAGAATAAAAAACACTTCTAAGAATAAATTTAAATGTAAAATAGATTTACAGTTACTATTTACAATATACAAGTGCACATGGTGCACACAATATAAGGTGACAGCAGTACAGTGAAGTAAAGTGACGTATGATGGGCAGTAAAGTGACTTTATAAAGGGCGGGGGGACAGGTTACGAAGTGTTCAAGAGTCCAACAGCAGAGGGGAAGAAACTGTTCTTGTGGCGGGAGGTTCTAGTCCTGATGGACCGCAGCCTCCTGCCTGAGGGGAGTGGTTGGAATAGTCCATGTGCAGGGTGAGAGGGGTCGGCTGTGATACGACCAGCCCGGCCTCGAGCTCGGGCGACGTACAGGTCCTGCAGCGATGGAAGGCTGCGGCCGATCACTTCCTCTGCAGAGCGCACAATGCGCTGTAGTCTCTGTTTGTCCCTGACTGTGGCTCCAGCGAACCACACGGTGACGGAGGAGGTGAGGATGGACTCGATGATGGCCGTGTAGAACTGCACCAACATCTGTGCAGGCAGCTTGGCTTTCCTGAGCTGCCGCAGGAAGTACATCCTCTGCTGGGCCTTCTTGATGAGGGAGCTGATGGTCGGCTCCCACTTGAGGTCCTGGGTGATGGTGGTGCCCAGGAAAACGGAAGGACTCCACAGAGGTGATGGGGGAGTCCATCACGGAGGGTGGGGGTGGGGGGACAGTGCTCTTCCTGAAGTCCACAATCATCTCCACTGTCTTCTGGGCGTTCAGCTCCAGGTTGTTACCACTGCACCAGGACACCAGCCGGTCCACCTCCCTCCTGTAGGCGGACTCATCGTTGTTGGAGATGAGTCCAATGAGGGTGGTGTCGTCCGCGAACTTGATCAGCTTCACGGAGTCGTGGCTGGAGGTGCAGTGGTTGAACGGGAAGGTTGTAGTTTGGCAATGGCAAAATATGCGATAGTGAAGTGGGTTCTATCAAGAAATTGAAGCCAGAGCAAGAGGAATGTTTAGTAAATGGAATCTCTGGCAAAGATTGTGGCGCTACTCCCCACGGGCTCTGTTAGTGGCAAAGGAGATGGCTCGGCTAAATGCTAAATGCTAACGACTCACTCGGGCTCATTCCATACGCCACGGTAAACTCAGATCCAATCTTTTCCATATGCAAAAAGAGTTAACCCCTCCCACCTGTTAACGGAGCTCAATGGAGCACCTCCAGACCTTAGTACAAAATGTACTTTGTACTATGGTGTGGTACGACCAGGCTTTCACCAAACTGGTCCAAGGGCCGACAACATGGATTTAAAAATTCTTTTGACTGGATTCAGGCTTTTCCGAACGTTAAAACAGGGCATGATATTGTGTTCATATTGATTCACACCACTGCCGCATTTTTGGAACTGTTGACTTCATAAAAAAATATAAAAAAAAGCCAGTATATACAAATAAAATCAATGACTGGATTCCAAAGGCTTTACAACAAAGTATGGCGTGACTATATTTGTGAAGCTGAAGTTGGCTGGGTGACACTATGTAAGTACCTTCATGGCTATTTTGTGTTAGCAATGCAGAGGGCCTTGGCTCGCATGCCTGAGTTTAGGAAAAAAGTGCTCCAGTGCACCACTAAAACATACTCAATAGGTCTGAATAGATGGTGATGATCAGGGGCTTTGATGCAGCAGCGTTCTTGCCGTCTCTCTTCTGTCATCACTGTGTGTGGAGTGACTTAGAGTTACTGATACACCAATATCCTAAAGTGCTTTGTGTGACCTTGATCTGTAAAATATGCTTTAAAAATACATATACTTACCTACTTTTCTACACAGAGAAATTATTAAACAAAACAAACATGTATGTCAAAGTAAAGTACTACATATCCAAAAACATGTTGCATTGATTTGTATCAAATATAGTACATATTCTACTGTATATTTACTTTAAAGATAGTCACTCGGGCAGATCTGAGTGTGTGCTGCAAAGGCCTGCTGCAATGTCATCATCCAGGAGATTACATATTAGCATTAGGCTAAGTTTTCCAACCCAGTGCATGTACAAAAGTTGAATTAAAACGCACACATATCCGTCGCCATGGGTCCCGATTGTTATTCCGAACATACATGTGCCGTTATGAGTCTGCAAGGGATCGTCATGAGAGGCGCAGAGCTCAAGTGGAAACAGTCTCCTTGAAGCAATCTGTTCATTAAGATAATGTGTTACTTCCAATTAAACTAACATTAAAAAGGCTGCCCATAAAGAGTCGGAGTCAGCGTTTTTCCCCAACTTGCTCTTTTAATTACATCGTTCCTCTCCTGTCATTAAGGATATTAAAAATTCATTAACAAGAATAGTCCCGCGCCGGGGCAACAAATCACAGACGACTTTCATTCCGTGTTGTCAAAAGATTATCGCCATTAGTGATTTTTCGAGTCATGGAGAAAGTGTCCGCGTGGCATTTCAACAGGTTACGGGAGCATAGGCTTTTCTCCCATAATGTTATTTATTAATTTATTTAACAGGGACAACGCAGTTATACAAAGGTACAGTAAAGGATGCAACTAGTGCTACACATGCAGACTTATAGCAGAGGCTAACTCTCAAGTCTACAAATGACCCCATGCCATTATGTAGATTAAGGATTTTTCAAATATAAAATAACCAGCAGCATGTGGAAGCCAGACCCCGTCACACCTCTCAAACTAAGCAGGGCAAGGCCTGGTGAGTTCTATGATGAGAGACTTCCGGGAACATCAGGTGCTTCAATGGGCAGCTGTGGTTGTAAAGTGTCAAAATTATGTTTTATCCAATCAGGAAGCTGTGAGGGTGAGTATGGGCGGGTCTAACTGACATTTGATATGTTCCTGTTTCATTCCTAACAATATGAAAAGTAACTGACACTCACTTTACCACATAATTTACAAGAATGATCCAACACGTCGATGTTCCCAAATTTGTATACCAGTGCACATACACAGACAAACACAATCACATGATTGAATACATTCTTTACAGACGGGTACAACATTGGTTTGATTTGAGCCATAATCTGATTCTTCAACTCTGGAAGCATATTTGGTCATTGGGCCGTGAGTTCTTAACAGTTTGAAGTTCTTCATAGGAAAGCCAACTCACGATTAATTGAAGTGTTGACCACAATGGGTTATTCTCACACTGCCGCACAGCCTGAGAACTGGATCTACAGCCTTAGTCCTGGGTCCTAGATCTACAGCCTCAGTCCTAGTTAGTAGTCCTGTTGTTCTACAGCTTCAGTCCTGTCGGCCTCTGGGAACAGATCCCTGGGGCCTCTTTGAAGTTTCTAAAACATTTTACCACTGGGGTTTACTTTTTTGATCGGGTCAGAGGACAGTGATGATTAGACACATTTATGGACATTGGTCATCTTGCTCCCTATGGAGCAAGGGTGTTTTTTATTATTGTTGATTCTCTGATCTGTTGTTGGCAAATATACAACTTAAAGTAAATAAAGAACAGGGTCAGAGGGGTCAAGGGTATTTGGACAGAAGGCAATGGAGATTACTCAACAGCATGAATCACTCTCCAAAAAATGTAAGTTTGTAAATGAAAAGGGAAAAAAACAACATGCTTAAAAACAATGATAGGTTGTTATAACTGAGTAAATGATTTTAAAACTACGATCCACATCCTCTCACAGCTGTTCCTAAAGTCGATAACTGAGGGCTGAAAAGTACGATGTTTTATTTTGAAATTTAAACTAAACAAACATAAAATAACATGTGTATTTTTGTACTTGGTAAAAGTGTTATTTATGAGGTAATTCTAACCAAATATTCATTAGATTAGCTTCATTAGTGATTTATTTTTGTGGACCTCACCTTGGGAAGCCCCGTTCTGTTGAACCTAAACAGGTGATGAGTGGATGTTAGGCACATGTTGATCAACATGCATGCGCCTCCTGTTCGCAACCCCGCTCCCATCTCTGTGTGGAGTGAGAGGACAAGTGCCCAAAAATAACAATTGTAAACCACTTTGTGACTCTAGTCTGTGAAAGGCGGTATATAAATAAAGATTACTTACTTACTTACTTAACAAAGAAGCAGGATTTGCATAAATGAGACAAATATGAGATAAAAATATGACACAAAGTCTGATCTCGTTTTCCCTTTGTCTTAAGTTTGGTAAAGCTTAAAAAGAGTACTTCCTGGTTGGACATGGTCAGGAGATGTGTCTGGAGACACTTTGCTGAAGTTTGGAAACTTGGACACTCACCTCCTTCCTTCTTTATCTGTCATCATTATGACAACTGTAGTTTGTTCATTGTTATTCACCCACTGTCCCATTGTGCGTTTCATGGCGTGATGATGTACCCTGATTCTAGCCTCTTTCATCTGTACCGCTGAACTGGACTCCCCCGGGGAATCGACAACTTTGTAAAGTCCTCCGAGATGACTTCTGATGTGATTAAGGGTTAAACAAAAATGAACGTAGTGACCACGGGCCGGGGTTTGCCTACCACGACTGGATTAACCTTTTTCAAACATGCGTATAATAAAGTTAGTGATTCAGATGTGACAGAGGCCAGCAGAGAGACAAGTGAATACGAGATGACCACCTTCAACTCCAAGCCCAAAGAGTCAAAAAGTGACTCTGTGGGCTAATATGTTTATTAATACGACCAAGGCAGCATGGTGTGGTCTGGTTTGTTTGCAACATTTTAACTTTCTGTTTAACTCAATAAAGTATCTATCCATCTATCCATCTATTGATCAAACACATTGTAATAGTTGAAACAAATATAGTCCCAACGCTTTAATAATGTTCAATTTGATTGTCACTACTGAAACTATTCACCAGATGTTCTATCCCAAAAGGAAAGTCATAATTAAAAACGAAACAAAAAAATATACTCAATTACGGTTACATGTATATCTCAAGGTGTTGGAATACAGAGCACAACACGGCGACGGCGAGATGATGAATGAGACCTGGCAACCCGGCTCTTTGCGCGCCGCATTTATCCATTTATTAAGTGCACATTTATTCGCGGCGGCACCCCTCTAATGTGATTCCATTGCCGCCCGTTATGTTCCCCGTCACTTCTGTATTTCGCTCCTAATTTGTTTTCATCAAATGTGTTTATGGCTAGCTGAAACTGTTTTACAGCTTCACTATCCGAGCGTGCCGCGGCTGTTGCAGGAAATGAGTGCGCACATGAATAAGCGAAGCCTTTGCCAGCGCACCGTCCCCGTGCCAAAGAAAGACAGAGGAAAAAAAACACAACACGAGAAAAGAAATGCGTCTTCTTTCCTACTTTTAATAACGGCGTGTATTTCCGTATGCCTTTTCTCCGCCGCGGTGCGCTGTATATAAAAGTAATAGTCTGGGCCACCTCATGATGAAGATTGATCCAATACACGCGGGAAATGCGGCAGGTGCTAATGCGAAAATAATTATGGTTCTGGCGTCAGAGTGAGGGAATAATTAAATGAATAAATGTAAAACAACAGCTTTGAAGTGTAAGAGTTGGCAACGGGATGCGCGCCTGTGTCCCAAAAAAATATTTCCCATGTGGAATCGGTGCGCACCTTCATGCAAATCTCTGCGCAGTATTAAGAAGATGGAGCAGAACACGGCGGGCAAAGTCAATGTTCTTTGAGACGCATGTCAAACAGGGCTTACCGCATGCGAGGGCTTATTCACGGGCAGCTATGTGGCATGTCAGCGCGCATCTGGAGGGAGGAGTGCTGGAATTAATCTGGGCCCTGATTGGAAGTGTGAGGCAAACAGGTTGAAATAGTGTGAACGAAACCAACTAAAGTTTTTCAATGGTTTAGTTATGGGAGACTCCATGTTGATGAGGTTTTGAAAAGGCTATAGTTCAGGGGTTTCAAACATTTGCCCCCCCCCAGTGGTCATCATTGAATGTATTTTTGTTTGGCCGTAAATCGCAACAGTAGTTATCTTTTTAAAACCGCCAGATTTGCCAACACCGATCAGAGAATCAAACAGTTCAAACAAAAGTAATGCAGTAACGGTCATTAATGACACTGAGAAAATGTATTATGCATATTTTAAATCAAATCTCAAGAAAACAACCACACCATGTGTATTATCATAAATAGTAAACGCAATATGTAATGTAATGAGCCCTCTTCCACCAGCACAAACCTTCACTTACTCTACTGTTCATGTTAAAGAATGATAAGATGGGACAGTTTGAGGAATTGTTATATTTATTAACCCATAAGATAAACCGAGAGTGCAAAGTAAAATAGCTTGTGCACTTTTATTTCTACACATGCATAGATCTGTTTGCTCCAATGTTCATATATTTTGCACACACACAAACACGTAATTAGTAAGTAAGTCATGTTTATTTGTATAGCGCATTTTACAGACCAAAGTCACCCGAAGCGCTTTACAATGTTCAGAGTTCAGATATTGTGCCAATTATTCCACACACGGTGATGACAGAAGCGAGTCGGCGAACACACTGGCGCATCAGCCCCCAATCAACACCATCCATTCACTCTCTCATTTACATTCATACCTATTGTGCATGTTTTAGTGGTAGGGGAAATCGGAGCACCCGGAGGAAACCTACGCAGACACGAGGAGAACATGCAAACTCCACTCAGAAAGGCACTGTTCCGACCGGGATTCGAACCCAGGACCTTCTTGCTGAGAGTGCTTTCCACTCAGCCACCGTGCCGCCATGTGATAGCCTTATGTGCGCCCCAGCTTCATCAGACTTGACCTTCTTCGGCAGAATTGAGTTTGGGACCTTTGCCATAGCTGCAATGAAGCTAGCAAGTTGGTATGAGAAAGGTTTTTTTTTCAAAAGTATTAAAGCAGTTTAAAAAATTAAATTTTTTGCCTCACATAAAACTGGGGTACGCAACATTTTTTGCCTCAACAAAAAGAGTCCTCTAAAAATTTAACTTAAGTATGTCATCTTTATTTATATAGTGAATTTCACAGATGAAGTTTACTCAATGCACAAAACAGATTTAGGCGAGTCGTCTAACACCTGGAAGCTCGGTCCATCCCGTCCCTTCACCGTCCGTGCTCAATCTTTCAATTCTGGCGTATTGTTCTTGTTTTATTATAGAGGTATACCGGAGCTGGCGGAGGAATACTGTTATCAGGGAGAACATGCAGTAACACATAGAAAGTTCCCCTTCAGCAGCTCGCTTATCTATCCCCTAACCACGGGGCGCTGCGACCACTGTGTCACCCAAATCAAACACAACTACCGTCCCTTTTGATTAAGTCTTGTGCCTTGAGTCACGATGGAGGCTCTGACGGTTTGGCTGAGGAGGTGGCCTCTCCTGGTATATATTGTATAAAAGTGCTAATATGTTTACTCTGCTAAGGTAATGTTTACAGCTAATAATTGCATTAAACGCCCTTTTCCATAGAAAGACCCCCAGCTGTATGTGCAACCTTTTTGGAGCTGACTCATTTTGGGTTTAAATTTCTGTAAAACTGCTGAAGTAGTAGTTGGTAAGCACAATGTCTGGCATAAAAGAATGCTTAGGTTTTCAGTGGTTACTAGGCTCTCTTTGTAGTCTTTCTGGCTGTTATCAATGTATAGTACAGGCAGCTAACAATAGTACAGTAGACAGACGCTGCTTATATTTACAGTAGAATTCCATCGCTGCTAACTAGTACAGGTAGAGCTCTTGCTGCTATCAGGTACATAGATCACATCTGCTTAGCATGTACAGTAGATCACATGCTACGAGCCAGTACAGTAATCACATCCCTATGCAAGTTACCTGTAAATCACTACTGCGAACAAGTACAGTAGATCACACTGCTTACTATACTGTATTCCACCATCTGCTACAAGTACAATAAGTTCTCACATGGCGCTAGCCATACGTAGATCTATGGCTGCTTACAAGTACGTAAGCACTTACTGCTAACATTACAGTAATCACAAAGGCTCGACCAGTAAAAGTAGATTCTCTGCTGCTAACATGTACATTATCAAATGCTGCTAACATGTTAAAGTAATTCACATGCTGCTAACATTTACAGTAGTTCACTGGCTGCCTAACATGGAACCGTAGCTCACATCTCTATCTTGTTCGTAGTTCACAGCTGCTAACATTACAGTAGTTATTATGTCGGTGAATTTTTTTACCCACAGTTCTTCCCTCTTACTACTTCATTTTTCTTGAATAGTTTCTAGTGTGTGTCAGAAGGATGTTGAGAGGCATAATGTTGTTCTTAACCATTATTCAGCAGATAACGTAACTTATATGTTTATATTACTGCAATATATACTTTTACAAGATATGTGTTTTCCTTCTTAAGTCTTTATATGAGCACATTATGAATAGAAATATATCAACAGTTCTTGAATACAGACTATATGGCTTTGTCCCGGACGATCTTAAATTGTAAATCTTTTTTCTACGGGTTTAAGAAAAAACCACTCATATTTTATTATTTTGTTACAAGGTGCCACTGCTGAAACACACTTGGACTGCCTTCTTTGAATGTTCTGGGAGTGGCCTGGTGTCACTGTCTATGGCAGATTGTTTTTTTTTGGTGTAATTCCATATTACACTCCACCCACGCGCAACCCTGCATTTGTACCCGCTCTCTTCTTCTGATAGCTGCGCAGGGTCAAAAAGAAGCCACTCCCCTCCTGATATAGTTCCAGTAGAACCTCGGGAATCCTATCTTGCGCAGGCCACCATCTGTTTCATTGAGCCCTGCAATTTTCATACCTCCGTAGAATATTGCATCACAGAGCCTTTTGGTTGCTCCCCTTCCGCAACATCTAAATGCTCCTGTTTAACTGAGCCCACCACCCCCTCCCCCCTTCCCCACAGCGAGTATGTATCAAGTTTTTAAACATGATCCTAGTTCCCCCGCGGTATACCGGCCCTTTCTCTACTCTATTATCCTTGCAACAATATAGAAAAAGGTGGTATACGAGGATGTTGGCTAATGTTATTGATATTAGTGTCACAGTAATTGACTACGTCCCCTCCAACCTAATCACGGTCCTCACACAAGTGCCACTTATTGATTTGCTTTCTTTGATCCGTGGGGCTCTCCATTACTCACTTTGGCGTATTCTGTAATGAAGGGTCTAGGGTGGGTGGGGGGGGGACACG